>JAQIXS010001931.1:0-25835 GCA_034700785.1 Rossiulus vilnensis | reverse complement strand
GCTGAGATTGTGGTGAATACTCTAACGACGGTTTCTGCTTGGGGGCAAATCAAACATAAATTTATAGTAGGTGAAGAGAACATTTGGCTACCTAGGCAACATTATGGTTATTTTTTATTACAATGGGTTGTTTAGAAGCAATTAACATTTACATATTTCGGTTGTCATGTTTACATTTATATTTTTCGTTGAATGTCATACGCAGTCGTAACGTGACAAAAATATCGCTATAATACAACCTTTTCGTCAGATTTGACTTCTGTAAATATATAATTACACGAACCTACACATAGCTATGACTGGCTTGTGTTTGTAATTAAATCTAGTTCAAGGATTTTCAGATTGCGACATGCATATCGTTGGTTCTTCTGCTCAGCAGAAAATAAAATACCTTGACTTACACGTATGATTTAAATAATCATACATACCCACCAGTTAGGAAATATTGCTTATCCAATATTTTCATTTCTCTATTAGCATAAATGCCTTTATAATTGTGTTAATAGCATTGAACTAAATGGAACTGAACTACAGTTTCTATTAATTATTTGTAAACTTATGGCCTGAATTAAGCTTTTTAACTTTTGTTTATTATACAAGGCTTCGCTCATTAGTGATCGTAATTTAATATATAAAGATACATGTTTGAAATCTTAAATAAGGTAATTTGTTAGATGTAATTAATTATTTAAAATACTCAAAGCATGGGGCTCTTTAAAAAATTTACCTTATCAGGTAATTGTAATTTGGTGGAGGGAAGCTTTGAACGTAACCACCGAGGTGGTAGAACCTTTCATTCCAACCAGCTTATGGAACTCCGAACACATTCGGATCCAAACTACTGGTCATTTTTCTTGCATGCTATTCGACTTAGGAATGCTCTTCCAAAGGACAGCCTTAAGCTGCATGAAATTCAATTTTACAATGATGTCGGTGTACACCCCATTGAGGTGACAATCACCGAATAATATTGGGTTGATTGATTACATACCCCTACCACATGGCATATCACTTGCTGCTAGTAGGGTACTGAGTTGAATTGAATTGCTTGCAAATTATCAAATTGCTATTCAACTACTGTAGTTGCATACTGACTAGTTGTCGCCATGGGCGAACATAAACACCCATGTGACAGATTGGTCTACATGTTTCGCTAACGAATACACTGTATCTCATTAATAATTACTTAAGAGCTTGAAGTAAGAAATAGTTTATCACATCTTATCATTACTTAACAAGTTCTGCTCGTAAAACAGGCAGGGTTCTTAGTATGGCATGTGTTTTATCTTGCATTTCGTAATGTTATTATCATGCGATCGTAGTGAAGATCCTTAAAAAAACCAGTCATACTTACGTAAAATCCTATAAATAGGTAATATTGGAGGATGTTATTGAAAAAAAACCTCACTCAAATTCCAATGGCATGATGGTTTACAAGAAACTCAATAAGATTAGCAAACAAAACAGGATGCAGAAGGAACATCGATAACCAAAATGAACGTTGTTTTATGTCGTTGGGAACATAATCACACGCGACTGCAGGGGATTGATGTACTGAATTAGATAACTCATTAATAATTAATGAAATCTAGGATTTTCGATTATCCTACCATCATCATAACCACTATGGATTGATTATCTGTATGGTATCTAAATGCTAATTTTTTCTCCCAGGCTGTTGCATTGGGTATTTTACTATCTGAAAATCGACTGTCTAGTTATTGGAGGTTACCGGATTGAACATAAGCATCAAGTTTTCCTCTAGTATTTTGTGCAATTATGGGTTTTATTAGCACTCTGAAGCAGGCAGTGACTCCGTGATATAAAAATCCACTTTCACTGCCATATGATGCTTCATTCTACTCAGACATACTTCATGATTGTCGTTTATCCAACGTCGACTCGCATGGCAAACTGATTTGTAGCAACAAAAATGTCCAAAGCACTCAGATTGTCACGTTAAGGACAGCGGTACTTATTACCTGAAACGACCATCAAAGCATTGGACACCGCCCTTTACGTATTTATATTGCGATTCGGCCTTTTAATTGGCAAAATGCCCATGACGCCAATGGTGAGACGGTAATGAACCGCTAAAATCAACTAGTTCCATAATTTGTTATAGTTTATTGGAAATGTCAATCGGTATAGGACGTCCCTGCTCAACCGTTTTCAATTATAGAGAGTTTTATAGAATTATAGCTATGGGCACCTATGGGACGTCATAATCAAGCACAGTAATCACACTGGTGCGGAAATATTGCGGATCTGTTGGTTACAGACGAATCTTAAAAAAAGAAAATCATTTAAGGTACACTGTAGATAACTTTCCGGTACTTGACATTATCGAAATTGCTCGCATTATACAGCTGATAGTAAATCCTGATATTGACGTCTATTGCGTGTATTGAGCAGATGTTGCACTGTTAACCTACGCCTAATTAAATCTCGTCAAATGGATAATTCAAATGTTGTTTTAAAACCTTGTCAATATAATAAACCTGAATATATTTTTGAATTTGCCATTGAATACAGCCTTGAAATACTCATCAGTGGGAAACTATTTCATTAAGGCCTTGTACTTTAAATCACACCGATCATTCTATGGAAATGCTTTAATGTTATTGAATACGCTTTTAGGAGTTTACTGTAGGGGGTATCAAAGTCACAATTGCGCAAGCATTTGAGAACGGTTTCAGGTTTGTTATTGCCGTTGTTAGTTGGTAGCAAATGCTAGGGATCTGTGATTCATGCATCAGTATATTGTTGCGGAATATATTCGAGGCTTCTCAAGTACGTTTATCATTATAGGTTTTTATATTGTCTCAATGTACTTACAACTGGAATGCGGAAATCGAAACCTTAATATGAAGGTACGTGTATTTGAGACACTACAATAAAAATAGCGTCTTTTCGTAATACGATCTATAATTTCTGCTTAGAAGAATTCATCGAAGTGCATCTTTCTTGCCAGGAATTTTTATCTGTATGTGAATTTGGAATAAGAGGGATGCTGTGTCATCTTTGATGCGATTTTTTGCGATTCTTTTGGTTGTTTGTTTTAATGATTCTATTTATTGCAACATATATTTACGTCAGCGAAAGCAGCATAATTTTAGTCGAAATGAATTTTTTTACCAGCTTGGTCGACTCATGTTCATGTTTCCTCCCCAAAGATAATGCAAATTTAGTTTTTACGTAAGCACGGTCGTTCCGGCGAAATGTGGTTTTTGGATAAGGAAAGCGAAATTTTTTAAGCGTAACTCGAAGGCCTTGGCAGCCACAGGGTCTTGTTTCTCAAAACAAGCAACCGTGTTTGCTAGATACTGTTTATTTTTATAAATTACAAGCACCTAAGTACTGTGTACTTTTTAAGGCGCAAACTAGAGTTGCGTCGGTGCGGCATAAAATGGGGGCAAGTCAAGATTGCTGAACAGTTTAGGGGAAATGCGTTGAATTTTTTACGTTTCGAGATAGGTTTTTTGTGCTGCAGCTACTGGGGTCACGGTGATTTGGAGTACAATTGCGACAAGCTGTGAAATGCCAATGTATGTTTTACCACAAAAAATATAGATTATGTCAAATGATCATTGAAACGTATGCTAATTCGCTGCGTTGATCTCAAAGGCTCTTATACAAAGAAATCGAGGTATTAGAAGATAAAAGTAGTTTTAACATTCAGTAGAAAGTGGTTTCTTGAATTCGTTTAACACGTGTCAAGATTTGGTGTTCATTTTTAAATTTTTTTAAAGAAAGGGCGAATCTGGGCCTATTGTTCAGTTAGGGCTTGTCCATGAATGAGGAAGTGAGGAAGTCTATATAAAGCTTTCTTTGTTGGTTTCCTGTGTTGCAAGTTGCGACTCATGTTGGCGTAGCAAACTGCATTTGTGTACGGTGAAGCTTTGTTGGTGGATTTCGTTATTGATTCTTTGCTGTTCAAGCCCACGCAGACTGCTCCAAGTATGAATTTATATGCATGTTTTTTTCCGTTTTACAATCGGTTATCGAATGCAAGTTTAGACAATGAACCAAGTTTCTAAGTTTCTGTATTTGCAATAAAGTCAAAATATGTCAACAATGTAGTTTCCAAAAATCATACAAGTAGAGTTCCTTACGAAGGATTGATTGGCGTTCTATAAGTATATCGTTTATTATATACACATACTTTAGTTGTACAATTTAAATCATTGTGATACAAAGAAAAAAACATGCAGCATTAACCAGTGATGTGCAATAGTTACAAAATGAATGTAATTTAACAATGAAGTAGAACGTTACTGACATAAATAAGTTAGTAACAGCCATGTTGTGTCAGCTTCCAAGGGTGTAAGATTTTAAGTTTAAAAAAAAGTTCTCCTCTCATATTTATTGTCAGCAAATCCTCGGGTGTTTTGTTACATAATTTCGTGAAGGTGGAAAAAAGGAAAGAAAAGGAAAGCCTATGCCTCACAATATCTTGTCTTAAGATTATTGACATTTTCAGAGATGCATGTAGGATATAAACAGTACAACTCAATTAAAAAAAGATTTAGGGAAAATAATGATCTTTTTTGCTGCATTCGTATTGATTTTTACTGAGCTCTGTTGGCAAATATTTTACCAGTTTTGCCAAGTTCCACCGGTCTTGATCATCTTACTGCTGTTCACTGTGTTTTTAAATTATTGATTTAATTTAACGAAAAAGGAGCAGGCGACTGTAAATAATGCAATGCCCTTTCTTGTAGCATCTTGCGAAATCCATTGGGTCAAAATCCAGTCATAGAAGCAGCTCAGAGCATTAAAAGAATCTATTTTTGGAAACACATGTGGTTTGGCTATTTTAACCATTGCTTAAGAATAAACTGTTCTTATCGATACACGAAATAGACTTTCGGCACCAGGAAACATGTGCGATCAGGTTTTTCGGCAATTGTCAATTATTGAGCTCTTTGCAGTCAACATCTTCGGTGTGTAAATCATGAAACATGTATCTTTTGGCTTCATTCCTGTCATTGTTTCTGATTGTTTCAAAACACGTGTTCTCTACTAAGATGGCGCAGATACTCTGATTACAGTTTATCACAAATATGATTAAAACATGGACCTGTTCACGTCAATATTTTGATAGCGCAAATATATCCCTTATGAAAAAAGTTTTTTATTCTGGGCTAAGAAAAATGTATGCCTATTTTTAACTGATGAATACTTAATTTTAGAGCTATCGAAGTGAACAGCTTGCTTGAAGTGAAATGGTAGGTTACTGTAATTTATAGACTAAAGTAAGTCCTTCCTTTCATTTCGCCCATATAAATAAAATAAACAGCGTTGCCATTGATTACTGAAAAATTCTCAACTTGTCACATTACTGAACATTATGCCCCTTAGTCCCACCCAAAAACAGCTACAACTGAACATTGCCTAATTGACGAACGACTTGCGAAACGAATAAAGATAATCTTACTTTACACAAGTGCTGCTTGACAAATGCATCGTACATAATACGAGAATAGTATTTTGCGAGATTGCCTAAACATCCCAGTTGTGGGCTTGGGAACATGGTTTTATATGTGCAGTTATTGCCCAATTACAAGGTGATCAGGGTTTAATTGTCATCATTCCAAATGTGCAATTTGGATTACTCGTGGAATTTTAAAATGGTTTTACAAGCAAAGACAGTTAATAAAGTAGACTGCAAGTGATGGATTTAATTTTTCATTCCAATTACATCCAATTACGTAAGACTGTATACATGGACACATATAGAAAATGCTATGACTTCCATATATGGACAATATTAAGTTCTCTACTACATTTGAAGTACTTTCCTCAGCTGCTCACTTTTATCTTACATTATAATCCACCTATAGAAATCCGAGCCCACTCGGATTCATACTATTGGTCTTATTTATTTAAATCCATCAGACGTTGAAATTCCTTTCCATAACATAGCCCTAAGCTAACAGAAATTGGCAATGCTGATGGTGACTATCAAATTGCGATTCTAACCGCTAAATAATATAAAATAATAACATGGGTTGATGTATTAACCCCCTACCACATAGCATATCTTTTCTGACATTAGGGTACTGAGTTGAAGAGACATGTATTGTCATGTTTATAAATATGTTGCTACAACATATGGTTATCTGCAAGAATGTAAAAACGTGAAGATATGAATGAACATATATGTATATGGCTATATAAATCGTTCCTTGGGTGCCCTATTTCTGGTGTAATCATATACACGTACATGTGTAACTCATATTTATGACTTTTTATTGTTTACCTGGATAATCCATGCCTTTTCAGTCATCCATTAATGACGTTGTAATTGGTCACTGCTAATTACTTTCAAAACTAGTACTTGAACAAAAAAAGTGAGAAATGGCACCGGAATTACATTACCTGATGGCTGGCAGCCAATTAAGACCATGGATGTTTCCCCTCAATTTGCCATCCAGGGTGCCGCAATCGACTTCCCTCATTTCGCGTTCCAAATATTCGCAAACTGCTTCTTTAATTCATTGCAGAAATTCCCTGCAGGAAGTCGAATTGGCCGCATTTTCTCCAGGTCGACAGCGCCGTCAGGAAGCCATTTGATATCATGGTTTTCTTATTTGATTAATTGGCCTTGCCGAGTAATTTGATCTTTACAAATGGCCCTCGCCTGACAACACCCCCGAGGATTCGGGCTATTTTGTCTCGCAATAGCTTTTCGCGTAATAGATTTGGAAGATTTCGGTAACTCGACTACCTGGACCTCGATTTGGACCTGTATCTTTATGCCGAGTTACGCGCTTCAGACGTCGGCAGTATAAAAGCTCGGGACAGGACTGTTTAGCCCGGGCTAGTTGGAATAGCTTCTCAACGCTATTTTTCGCGAATTTTATTAACATAATACAACTTTTAGCGCCAAGGCTGCAAGCCTGCAATAAGCTCTTACTTTGCCTGTGAAAACCCCCATTATCGTAAAAACTCTCTTATGGGTCCAACTAGGAAGCTGTGTGTCTCGTGAATGTGTGCTATTATGTTCGTTTAAGTTGGGGCGCGGTAAAATGTGGCGGAAAGTTAACGGAACACAAAAGTGACAAAATGACGTGGTTAGTTGTTAGCAAATTCGGTTATCTTGTGCATGCGGGAGATTGAGATGGGCAATTATCAAATACAGTGAAATCTGTTTATGGAGCTGTCCACAAAAGACGTCCGCAGAAAAAGCCAAAAAACTGAGGTTATAATGTTCCTAACATGAGCTGTCATACATGTATTTCGATCTAAAATCAAGGTTCCCACTGACCTAGAAAACCTGTAAGTGTCAGGAAATTTATAATTTTCATGCAAAAGTCAGGGAAATTTTCATCACGTAAAATACCATCCTGATTGTTTGTGATACTGCTCAAAAAAGAGTATATCTACTTACACTTGTGCAGTAATAGGGAATTCCACTATTTTAAATAGCACACTTTAACCTTTTGATATAATACATACAAATATCAGTAATTGGTAAATTTTGTTTCCATTTTATTATATAGATATTTCTAATAACATCGGGGAACGTTTTTAAAAACAAGAAAATGTCAGGCAAACTGAGAACGAGTAAATCTCGCTATTTTTTTTAGTAAATTTCATTCAACGATAAGTGTCAAAAATAAATGCCTTATAAAGATGTTTATGTTACATTGAAATTTGATGTGATTTACAGGGTTCCAACTGAAATTAAATTCTCAGTTTCCCTGACGTTTCCTTGTTTTAAAAAAAAACGTTTCCCTGATGTTATCAGAAATATCTATATAATTATATGGAAACAAAATTTACCAATTACTGATATTTGTATGTATTATTTCAAAAGGTGAAAGTGTGCTATTTAAAATAATGGAATTCTCTATTATTGCACAAGTGGGCTTGCATCTGGAAAATACATAAACAGTACTTAGCAATTAGATGTTCAGTGGTGAAGTGGTCAATTTTTACGGCTCTTTATTGACATGTATTACCGCAGTCTTTCAACCATGTTTGTGAACAAGTGTCGTTCCCTAAAATGGAGTCCAATTTCAATGCCGAGTATGCGGTAGTGTCCTCTAATGCAAATATGCAAATGGGCCATTAATTATGGAATAAATCGCAGTGAACAGGAATCAAATTTCCTCGAAAACTGACAAATATTCAAGCGTGGTTATTTTAATAGAGATAGTAACACACATAGAAATATTAAACATTGTGGAATACTTGCTGCAGTATTTTCTTAAAATCCAGTTGGTTGATTTTACAGGTACGGTTATTTATTGAGCTTCTCGGGCTGAGAGCCCAGCTACTTCCGGAAACGAGATCGAACCATAATATTTCACTCCACCTGCTTGACGTTTACCCATTATTCCAAGTTTTCGCTGAACGCAACATCCTATAAAGCTTTATTCCAGAACGTTAATTTTACTATTGCTACAAAATGCGCACTTGGACGTTAAATCTGGGTGAAATGTTGCTGCTGCAAAATAACCATTCGAGAAAAAAAGCCGAGATTTATGTATGTACACAGATCTGGGTCAAATGCTGCACGAGATTTTACAACCTGCTTTCATTAGATTTCGTGCCTTAAATACACAACCTGATTAGTTAAATCTGTTCCAATTGCACTTCTTAACAATATCTCTTGTGGTGAATTTACGAATACGGTGCTTCTAAGACTCAGTGGAGGTTATTGGTTAATGTCCAGTAATTCCTGGCATTCGTTGCTTTTAGCTTTTCAGTATTTTTAAAAGAGTATTGCAGTGCCTTATTGTTCTTTTAAATGCTATGTCTCTAAAAAATCTCTAAAAACATAATGGTAGTAGACTTTCAATGAATTGTTGAAATATATTTACCTTTTGATGTTTCTTAAGAATAAAACCAAATTTGGGTAATAAATAAAAGAATTCGAAAATCCATGATATCCATTATAATATTTGTAATTAAAAAAATGGAGACTAAAATATTTTTTCATTACGTTTTTGAAAATGTTTGCCTATGTCGCTCGTTTTATTATTGCTACGAAAATTTCTTTTAAAAACAAGCAGAAAACCATGATTTGTGGTCTCGCATTTCAGAGCATTTTGCTTACGGCGTTCAACTCATCAATATATAAAACATTTAGAAATAAATGTTCTGAAAATGCAGAATATGCTGACATAAAACATCGATACTGAAGTCTGGCGAACTTGCATGGTTTTACAGCAGTTGCTGATCGCAAAGGTTTAGAAAAGAAAATATCAATGTTTACACAGTGTGGCTAATTTTACTTCTCACTCGGCATACTAGTGGCTATATTGAAAAATAGGTTGCCCACCTCTGGTCTAGTCAGTGAGGATGGGTGGTAGTAACATTTTTGGCTTCACTTCCCTCAGCATTTTACCGTTACAAATAAAATGGTATTTCTAAGTTCCTTAAAAAGGTGAATTTGGCTTGGTTTTCTATTAACAATTTTTGCTTAAAGAAATAATAATTATCTATAAACTACGAAATCGAAATTGTTTTAGAATCGAGATCAATGAATTTAATTTTTCTGAATAATACATGATACCTTGCTTTCATTTTTTATTAATTTCCTTATTTCTTTATTTTTGAAAAGTCGATGAATTCCCTCTCATTTTCGATGACATTTTGTTTAGAAACATCATTGCGCAAACGTAGTAGTGGTCCCATCACTTGGCCGATTTCGCCCAACTAAAACAGGCATTTTCCGTTTAGTTTCGTGATTAATTTCCCCTCCTAAACACGCCGTTGATTGGCCATGTGTATAACCGCTCCAAGAATTAATTCCATTCCATTCCATTGGGCGCATGTGTAGGTGTATTTTTTTTTTTTTTTTTTTTTGCTGGGCGGAAGGGAACATTTTTGAGAAAACAAGTAATCATTGATAATGCCACTGTCCCTGTTGAATTACTGCCGAAAAATCTCTTGAGCGGATTTCTTTTAACGTGGATTTATTTCTTAATTCACTCTTGTCGTCTCTGCCTATAAATAATTCGTAATATCTTCGCGATCCATGAATCTTCCGATATTTTTCCTTAATATACGGCTTAAGCTTTATTACTTCCTTAAGATTTCTGATCCTCTTCTCTTGCGATGCATTGTGGCCGCCCTGATTTCCTCCCATGGATTTAATATTGGTCGCTGTTGTGTGCACTTAGATGTTCATTACCCGTAAAATACAATACGAGAGTGGTGTCGCATGATGTTGACATTTATTGGAAGCATGGCCTGGGCAGCGAGTAAATTTCGTCCAAAACGAAAACGCATAAAAGAATGTCGTAATATCCCGAGCGCGTTGTGTGCATGGTCAGCCTAAATATGAATCGTGCAAATCAAACAGGACCGCAAATGAATGGTCGTAAACACGGACACTAACTCAAGTTTCAATCTTAAGTTAATGAAACGCTCGCGTGCAATTAGGACCCTCCTAAACGTCTGGATTTCACCCATAAATAAATTGTCGGAAGGAGTTTTTATATATAGCGGATAATCACGCATTCACGCGTATTGTTCTTGCGATTTATCCATGAAGTGATTTATTTTCGAGGATGCTTTTGCCAAGCAGTACTGTTTTCCTACTATACACTGTAAGTGCATGTGATGATACTCAGCCTTATTTTCAGTAGAGGTAATAAGGGACAGTCCTTAAATGACGTCTGAGGTTGGGCGGAGGGGGAAGATAACAAAAATCGAATGATCATGAAATAAAGGGGATGGAGGTCAGAAATTCCCGAAAATCTCATGTATCGATTTTGACAACTCACCCCAGGTAGAACACCTACATAAAAAGTACTTTAATGTTAATCACAACTTCCTTTTTGGTCATTTTTTTTATGGAAAAAAAATGCCGCGTTCACGCATGAAACGGTTAGGTCATGGTAGTTTTTCGATATATTTTTGGAAAGTTTATTTGTGTCAACTTTTGGTAGTCTACTATGATGATCGCGTGTTCGAAGCACGTTTTTAATCACATACATTTGTAGCATATGTACAAGGTTTAGATTTCATGAAGCAAAATTTGGACACCCCGTACATGTCAGATTCAGGAACATTTCCCTAACGCGTTTGACCCTAACTGATGACTAAAATAGAAAAAGGGTTAACTTCGGTTTGAAATGGTTTATCCAAGTAAAATGAAGTTTTTTTTAGAATGATAAATAAAAAAATGGTCCTATTTTGTTAACTTTGTTAAAATAGGCGTTAGAAACTTTGATTTTGCGCTACCAAAATGCTATGGACATCCCGGTATCGGAAAACGTTGAGCGTTTACTCGCGTTTTTGAAATACGTCATAGCGAATCATCTGGAAATATGCATCAAAGTAAGGATTGTTCCGCTTTGAAAAAAAAGGCTTACAATGGAGCGTATTACTTCGGGCAAGGAGTGTTTCTGTATGTGACTACCAAAAAGGAATCGTGTGCGTTTCTTTTCACTTTCACTAAGAAGATCCTTAAGTTTCCAGTTAGCTCTTTTAAAATGCCATTAGCAGATGAGGGCATAGGCTCAACTGCAGCGCAGTTTCCATGGCTCCGTTTAAAGGATGAATGCTCTACAATAATTGACACCACCCTGTGAATTAGCTTAATATAAATATAGCGCATTAGGGAGATGTTCCTGCATCTGACAAGTACAGGGTGTCCTGAAAGGTTATCACCAATGATAAAACAATGTGTCGCCTTCAAGTTAAAGGATTAAGTCCTGCATGCTCTAGTAAGGCCATTTAATGGAACTTAAATGTACATATTAACCCTCAATGTTCAAGTTGATTTCAAAAACAATGGTTCTTTCCATTATAAGATCTGCGGTATTTAATAGTTAATTAAACAACTATAAGTTAAACATTTCCCATTTATTTGTAAATGTAGTTAACATTTTACCTAATTTGAAACGCTAATTTGAAAAATAAAAAGCTTTCAAGTAATTTACTTAAGAAAATACATACCATCATTATATGACCACCTAAAGATCGTTACTTAATTATTGTTACCTTCAATTTTCCTCCAATAAAACCAACAGTCATTGCTTAAGACTGTTTTTCAACATGTTGAAACCATTTTTGAGAGACCCTTGGATATCATTGCATATGATAAATATTTATAGAGATCACCATACTCAGGAAAAATGATATTCCTAGCTAGACATCACCATTTTGTGGAAAGGATGTTTGATAGAACTTAGGAAACGTTATTTCAGCATAAACGCAATATTGAAAACCTTTAAACCTTGAAGTGGCTTTTTGGGACGCCCCTCGCAGTCTGGCATTTGCCAACAAAGGAAATCGGTCCCAAGCATCTAGATTACTGCGGTTTTTGCACCTATTATTTAATGAATAAGTTGTTCGCGTATCTTTTAAATTGTAAGAATGTGTTGCACGAACAATATGCACAATGCCTTGACGCACTTAACCACCAATTTCAATGAAATTAATTGCTCGTAAGTGATTCAAAATCTCACAGGAGCCAAATTAATGACTCAACACATTGGGCACCTGCTCCGAACAGCACAACAAAAGGAAAATCGAATGAAAATCGATTTAAATTCATGATGTCGTCGTCGCTATGGGACATGCGCCATTTATAGCCCACACGACTAGGATCACATTTTTTCTTCGCATTTTTGTGCCCTAGTTCATATTGCTCGACGATATCGATCCGTGTTGATGTGTATCCCAGTGTCCAAGAATTATGTATTTTCAGGTTGCCTCTCGATAAATGCAGAAGTCCCCCCACTGGAGCCATAAGGATATATTAAAATTTATAACTATATGCATGGAAAGCAACTAAGTGAAACTAATCACGTCGGCCGAAACCTATGGACGAGGCAATTTACCTAGTGCCATGAGGCTATAAAAATATTAATCCCAGCCTAATCAACCATGATACAGACTCATAATGCAATTTAAGTTGTCTGAATAAATTTTCAGCATTCTCACCATGCACCGGATATCGTGAAGTGACTATAACCGACACAAAAATAACATACATTTTGAAAATAAAAAATGCGCACTGGTAGTCATTGCTGGGAGTATGACCTATAAACAAAGAAATCGAAAGATGACATTTTCTACATACATTTTTATAGGAATGGTCATATTAACCATGTCAGTTCCTCTTGTAGGTGGTGCCACAACTTAAGTCTTGATTTTCTTCTCATTGGCATAAAGTTCTTTTAAATAATGCATAAGGTTATTATAATTTTCTTTACCATTGGACACGGATGAAATCGGTAATGCTTGTATAACATTTTACAAACCTTCCTTCGTCTATTATTCCTATCAGAAGAGCTTGTCTGATATGTAGTAATTTTAAAATAAAAGATTTCTTCTAACAGTCTGTGTGCAGGGGCATTATTTAAATCTATATTTGTTTCAAATTCGATTCAAAGCGAGTTGTTAACAAGTTGTTTTTGAGCAAATCAATTTTGTTTTCAAGTGTTCGCTTGTTCAAACCAATTGTACAGTAGCTGCAGTTATACATGTACCTATTTTTAACTATGCTTTCAATTATATTTTGGGCGAAGTTATTGATAAACGTCTAGACATAACTTTACTAGCATCATCCTAATTCCTTAAAAGATTTTAATGGGGGAAAAACAATGTGAATGCCATAATGTATTTTCTAAGTCGGCTTTTCCTCCCCTAAAACAAATAAGGGGGTGAACTGTAGCATACAAAGTTAAAATGCATGCATGTATTTAGAGTAGTTTTATAAACATGAATATAATCATAGCATGGAATTTAAAAAAGATAGAACAAATAATGGTCTTATATAAAAGTTTAAATAACTCGCTGAAACATATTGGTCGCATAAAAGGACTTCGACTTTATCTAGGATAATATTTCTTGATTAACATTTATTGTTGATATTACTTTGTTGCAACGCCTCTATTAACTGAACCCTAAATAGATATTTCAGGAAATACTAACTGTACTGTGCAGACCTAGGATATTCAAAGAGGAAGAAAGGTTTTTATTTTGTGGAAAAGTGGTTTGAGTATTTTGAAAATGTTAATTTTTTACATTGATGGTGGTTTTATCTACAATTTACTTGTGCATGTATTTAATTGAAACTTAGCTAAATTGACCGAACAGAATGCGCTTCATTCTGTATTTAACCATGGTTTTATATTTGCCGTTTAAAAATTAATTTAAACGAAAACTACAGGGAATTTTTTTACATAGAAATAATCATCCTTTTATTGATACATTTCAAATACTCAAAGAGTTTATTTCCACGCTGTCGTGAGTCGTTCTAAAAGTTCAATTTAACCTTGAACGCTTGGGGATTTAGACATTTTAAGTTTGGATAGTTTCGCAATACCGTAAGTCGGCCTGCAAAAAGATATAAATGTACATGTAACTATGACTACAATTTACCTAATTGTGCCTATTCGTAATGGGCCATACGAAATTTACGTTTAAATTTTGATAGCTTGATGATTGCAGATGCAAAAATCTATTTCTGTTCCAAACTATTTAGAATGCAATTAATAATATACCTGATGATCTAACGAAAGGGTATGTTATATTCGGGATCAGGAGTCCCAAATTAATCGGAAAACTTAAAATCCGCGTGAAATCATGAATGTGTTTATTTAACAGAAATCCCCAGTAATTTAGCAGATTTGGCAAAACATTTGGCAAGCTATCGCCCATATAAATGTATACAGAGTTCGGAAGCACCCTGTAGTAGACAGCAAATTATTGTTTAAAGGTGAATGAATTATGTCTATTTAAACTCAATGATGCAGTCACAGTGGGACCATATATATATATATTTGAACACCTTATCGTCCTTAAGAATTGTCATAAATTCTCATCCACACCACAGCTTAATGAATCGAATTAAAGTACAGATACTTTAATTTGATGAAGGAAGATTAATTAAGTTTATTTTCAAAAGTGCTGTAAGCGGATCTTACAAACTCTTCGTGTGATTCGATAAATGAATAAAAATAGTCTTGTGTACTTCGAAATGCTTTTGGCAGCATGGAATACATGTACTGTTGATGGGTTTAAGTAGACCAAGAGTAAAACTGCAAATATCGCATTTTTGGATGCGTATGCTATACATTGGCGAATAAAAAAAAACGAAATATGAAGTTATTTTACCAACAAATTTTCCATACGACATTTTTCCAAGGCGCATTTGGTAATGTTCTAACTGCAGGCTGTTTTCATTTATCTTGAAATCAATACAGGAATGGACAGAGTACTCATTTCCATCTACTAACTATTATAGGAACGACATCAATCAATAGATCCAAACTTAGGCTTGCCTTGGGCTAATGATAGTGCTCTCAATGTACTATTTGGATCAGTAATTCGCGCTACAATACCTTTTGTGCTTTATGCACTGTACAGCATGTTTGAATTCTGACCTCTTTATGAAGATGACGAACATTAGAATTGCATTGTTATTATCCTTGACCAAACTCAGTTCGAGCCTCATTGTCAATGTGGAATAGCCCTAGCGTCAATGTGTAGTGGTCTGAGTGGTCCATTAATGACAGACATGTTATACCAAAGAAATATGCATATTCCATAAAGCTTATAAAGTTTTGCAAGAATCCGTGTCGTCGACGCGGCTTATTACTTATTAAATCTGATTGAAAATAAATGATGAATGCTTCAGGCTTTCATGCATCCGACAAGAGAAATATCCATCAATACACACTGAATTGATTCCTTGATCGACTTGTTAGCTGCTCGTTGCCTGGCAAAGTTCTGAGTTCGCTCGCTTTTTTCCAATTTGGCCATTATTCAGGGTTTAATCCGTCGTTATAAAACCAAGTGACTGATGATGTCTTTCCAATCCTCAGCTCTTGTTTTTGCTATCATCGAAAACTTGTTTACTGCGGTTTATCTTAAAATAGTAGCCTGTCATCACTGAACGAATAATGAATTTAATTAATTATGCAGTAACTGCACGTTATGGAATCCTGCTATTGAGGCATAGACAAGAAATTGCGTTAATATTCTGTGCACCATCAATTCTATCATCACGAATCCGAATAATTTTGAATACTTTATGGGTTCACTTGATGGATTCAAACTAAACGTATTGAGAAATAAATCACACATTTAAACAATTACATGCATTTTTATTATTATCGTCCATTTGGCGCCTGGTGACTTGCAAATAAATGAGCAATGCCATGCTTCCGTCTCCGTCACGCGTTGAAAGGTCTTTTTGGAATGTTTTGTGAGTTTTACACATACAGTACATACTGTATGACTAATGCATGCGTATTTGTGAAACTATTTTTTTCGAATACAGCTATAACAAATTTAAGATCATGGTGATTATTACACGCAAATTTAGTCTGGTTGGGTTTAGTCATGTTTAGAATGTTTGCTCAGATTTCCATGGTACGTAGGCGTGCTCATTTACTTGTGCGTCAACAGCAAAATCTGCTTGTCATCAAGAACATACATGTATTAACTTCCGTAGAAAATCTACATAAAAATGAAATCGACCTATCAAATTAATTACAACAGTAGAAAAAATTGAATCTCACAATGCACCAGCGCAAGTGATGTTCCCCATAAAAACCCGGCCCCTAGTTACCCAACCCCCACGTGGGTGTATATTACCCGTACAGAGGTGCACACAAATCACCGTTTTGAGATCTCGAGTTATTTTTGCGGTAAGCACGTGGGAAGATTGACCATTCCGAATACGTTGAGCTCAAAGAGATTGGAAACAACCAGAAAGATTATGTACACTGCCAAACAACTCCATCCCAATCTTCTATCCAATTTCCATTTGTTAATAATGACAGCACCGTACAGGAAAACTACGGTCGATAATAAGGAAATCGCCGAATATTCCATCCCTCCACTGTTGATTTTCACGGAGTTGGTCGAGGAGAAGGCAGCAGCTTTGATTATCCATGGTCCTCCCAAACAGAATAAAATGTCGAAAATATTGCTTCCGAGAATGTTGGAAACTGCCATGTTACCATATCCTGAGAAAAAAATCGCAATACGAAATTTAGTCATCAAATTACGTAAGATTTGATAATGGAATAACAATGAAGTTTATGAGACCGTAGGTTGTCTTGCAAAAAATATGAGGCGGATGAAAACAAGAAAAATTTGCTCAATTTGCAGGGAAATGGGCTCAATTTCCTTACGAAAAGAAATTATCTATTAATGCAAGTTGATTTCATAGGCGAATGATACAATAAAATATTACTTATTGTTCCGAAAATAAACCACACACGAATAACATTTAATGGTTGTTCATTTAAGAAGCATAATGATAAAGTAAATTTTATTGACCAGGGAAAGCCCAAAATTGATTATCCTGAGTAATAACTGACAACAACTTGTATCCTGCATATCCAATCGTATGAATTGTCATGTGCTGGGAGAAGGGAGATAATCATGCACCCAATTTATTAGGCGTTTATTATTATTGATATTTTGGGTGTATTTATTAAACATCTGGCCATATTTCTTTTCTTAGATTACGCAAGATTGTTGTAATGATGCTATTACGGGTTTTAACAATTGCGGCGCCAAATAAGAGGAATTGGGGCTGTTCAACAAGTCTCGTCATTCAACGGTAAGCTAAGTACATTAAAACCATTAATCGCAAAGTACTCAAAAGGTAATTTAGAGATGATCATAAGAGATCGTCTTCCTTAAAAGCTCCTTAAGATGCCTTTGTCTGGAGCTGGTCCAGACTACCAGAGACAAAGCTAGTGCGTCTCAATTACTAATGAGAGCTGTGCTTTGGTTTTACTGATTGGTCTCAATTTAACCTCCTTTTTTCTACGCTTAATCGATTGCGCATTGACGCAAGTCTTTTTTATGTGAAAATCTGCTCGCTGTAGAATCTATTTCACAAGCAGATCATTTAATTGACAAATGATAAATTGGATTTTAACAAGAGCATTACCTTGTCTGCATACAATAACACTGGAGATGGCTTCTGGAACGCTGGTACCAGCCGCCAAAAAGGTCAAGCCCATAACCGTGTCCGGCACTCCGATGGTGTAACCTGAAAGGAAGAGTTAGATTAGTTTACATTGCATGAACAAAGCCCACATGCAGAATTATCTAGGTTCATTTTTGATCAATGGATGATGTGCTGCATCATTGCGTGTACTTGCCAATTATGGTGACGAACCAAGCGATGACCCAGGAAAGACTTCCAATGTACAGAATGGACATGAGAAAGGTGCCCATAAACCATTTCTTCCAACGTTTATTACGACAGTTAGGGATCGTTAGGTAGAATACGAAGTTTGCCGGCCACATGACCACCCAAGCAATTTGCTTGAAAACACCTTTATAGGGCATGGAAAAAATGTTGCCGTCGTCCTCTGTTTTATAGAAATGAAAAATATTGAAAAGGTTGATTATATCTTTCACCAGTATGCACATGTTGGTTCTATTAAATGCAGAAGATGTTAATTCTCGAGCTGATTTTTACTTTCCTGAAACTTATGCAGACAAAACAGTAAAACATTGAAATTATTTTTTATATTTATTGAAAAGGTTTGAACGTTAAGTCAGTTCGCATTAGTATTACAGCAATACTAAATAATGGAGACAGTTTTTACTGTATTGTAAATGCATATTCTCTTTTTGAAGCGAAAAGGTGAACTAAACTTTACCAAGGGAAGAAATAACGTGGATGTTTGATAAGATGAACATATTAAGATAAAGAGCAACAATTTAACGGTTCTTCCTGACTGAGCTTACAATTCCTTTGCGGTTCTTGAAAAATATTCAGATTTGATGAGTTTCTTAAACTCGCAATAATCACGGTAAAAGAAATTTAAATTTAAAAATTGGTCTCTTTCGAAAAAAAACAACCAACATGGGAACACATTACACTGCACTCAAAATGCATATTCGAATTGATAAACAATATAACCTTAGCGATCAGGATAAAGTATACTGTGCAACATCTGGAAAATTTTAGGATTTTGTTCATGGTCATCAAGAAGCAAACCAACGAACCGCTGGTGTGGGTTACGTTTGAACAAGAAACAGCTTAAGTAAGCCGGGAGCTGGAGAACGAAGCCGATATAAACTAAAATCAGGACTTACTTTACCGAAACCACATCACCCAATTAACTATTTCCAGAAGGCTAGAGCTACTTTTATTGCATTATTGTTTTTTTTTAAATATAACGACTTTTAAAAGTAATAGGGTTTTTAATTGTAAATGGACGGATGCCATATTTGCTCGCATATAAGCCTCACTTCCCTCTCTCTTTCCCCCCCCCCACCCCCAATTTTACGATATGTTGTAAAAAATTTCGAATAATGGCATCGACTTTTCTATGTAACCCAAACGTGAACAGAAAAGGACTTCACCACAAGAGGTGTTGGTAACTTTAAGTGGTTTTACAGGCAATTTTAATTTGCTTCAGGAAAAAATCTGACTCTGATAAAAAACTAAGTAAAAAATTAACTGTAGAAATATTCTTAAATTTTTGTTAAAATTAATGTCGAATGTAGGGATGCAGCTTATACGCAACGCGACGTATATGCGAGCAAATGTGGTATCAAACAATGGCATGCTACCCCGCAATGCCCTTAAGCCAACAGTGATTGCTAACTATAGGAAAAAAAACGTATTATTATTACCATCGTCTTCTTTGATCGTAATCTGATAGCCGTTGTCACCCTTTTTCTCCGACTCAACGTCTCCATTCGGAATGCCGTTCTGGTCATCGTCCGCCAGAAGGGGGCTGTGCTCGGATGGGACAGATTCCACCAAATGTTTGGGTTTTCCTCGGCAAGCGTTGACGATCTTGTTGGCAAACACCTCGAGTTGCCTGTTGAAAATCATGGCTACAATGTAGAGCGCGTAGAGGCCAATCATGATGGCACCTTCGTACCTGTGGGCAAAAAAACAAGCGGATCATTGTTGGTCCAATCATGATAGATTCAGTTATAATTACCATTCAACTCTTTGATCGGTTATGACAGCTATAAGCGTTATCACCGTGATGGTGTAAGCCACGCTATCTCTCGTCAGAGGCCACCAGTCCAGCGGTACGACCTAAGAGAATGGCATTAATGTAAACAAAAAACGATCATTACATCTGGTAAACAATTTTATATGTTGCTATTTAGTGCTTGTGAGCAGTTTGGTTTTTCAGCCACTACGTTTTGTGAATAGAAAATACGAAGCTATCCTCTAATTGTGCGAACACGACTTTCAGAAACGCATTAGCCGTAGTGACAATATGTCCACAGTATTGACAGGTTAGGCCTATTATATAAGTGGCTTTGCCCAATCATAGTCCTTTTCTGTTCGGAATAAAATTATTATTGTGGTCATTATTGCTAAATTGAATTTCTTGTAGCTTCAGAAAGAAGAATTCTTGTAGTTTGAAAGAGAATTAAAGTCTACAGTAATGGCATATCAGAAATGATAATGGAAATCAGAGAAAATGTAAAATACGCTCTAGGAGTAAAAGTCGTGTTTACACTTTTCACTAAGTTTTAAGTTTGAGCTAACGTTCTGGAAGACCTCTAGGAATTTCCCTCTACGTCTATAAACATCCTAACAGGCAACAAATCAGGCTTTGTGAAACAGAAGCGACTATAGCGAATTTCATAGCTAAGTACACTGCAGTTTCCATTGGATTCCAGACTTTATGGCCACGCCGTAGATGTTTTGCGAGAGCTGTCCACAAATTGAATTTGCCGCAACAGGAAACGGAAATTATTTTTTAATTTAAAAAAAGGAAAAAGCGGCATCTTCCGTGAAGCGGAAGAGCCGCAGTTTTGAAAATCGATAATGCTCCTTTGTTTAACTTTGCACTCGACCTACATTAATCTGAAAATCTTTGGTGTTGACAAATTGGTGAGGGTCACTTGGCAATATTCTGCCCCACTTGCTAGGGTCTCGGATGACGACCGAGAAATGGCATTTTCTTATTGACTTTCAGGCTTCATTTAGCGGATGACTTGAACGAGTCGACGGAATTCGAAAGACAAAGATCGAAAGTACCAAAAATATAATTTGCTTCTTCGCTTTGCCGCTCCAAGGCTGGGCTGCGACGCGATTACTTCATTCCCTTCTGTGTTGTGTGTTAACACCTTTTGAGCCTAATTCAAAGTGAATCTCTTTCGCTTTTAGATAATTGCGCAGTTTTGAATTACAGATGGGGTAACCTAGGAGTGCATCGCTAAGGCCGATGTTTGAATTTCTGCATTAACGATGGAAATGTGATGTCACTGAAGCGCAAATATCGGGTTAAGTTAACTAATGATGAAGGGTCGTCTCCACTTTAGCTTATGTGAGCCAGTACTCAATGTCTTTCTTGGCAAATCAATACTGACAACAACAAGAAAGCTAACCATTGTTGAACCTCGAATGCTTTTTTAATAAAACACTTTTGCAAAAATAACTATATGAATATATTACGGCATGTTTTCCTCGATATGGGATTTCTCATTCCCGCCAGATGGCATTTATACTGTGTATACACAAATGTCTGGAGGGCGAATTTTACTGGTGCATCGCCCTGCTTTCTTACTCCCCAGTTTTCAATTTTTGGATTTCCATTTTCAAATTGAGGCAAAAATTGGCACTTGCAAATCAAATGAATGCCCAAATGGCACGCGAAATTCAATTTCAGGGCCGCCAGGGAAGAACCGTCTGCCGGCGACTATAGCGGAAAACACGCATGAAATTTACCATTTTGTAGCCGCGGGATTACCTTTGGCTTTCATGGTTTTCTTTTGATTGGCCAACGCTTTGCATTATTTTCAACATGAATGTAAAATTGTCGAGGCGAGGAAGGGGATTGGGAAATGCCCGAATTGACCGGTGTAGGAGGGATGAATAAAAAAAGTGAGGGCAATACCCGGCCATGCCATGATGGCAGGTTTAGTTTTTCTATTGGAATTTTGTACAAAATGCTGCATTTTGTTAAGGATTACGTATTATCGGTGGCAAAGTTTGGCAGTTGGTTTATTTAACTACGGAGCATTACCTTTAGAATTTAACATTCTGCTTTCAATTCTTTTTATTTGTGGACATGGCCGAATTTCGATACTTAAATGGCCAGCTTTGGGAAAGGAATCGTCTTTCACTATCAGTGTACGTCTTTCTACGCTACGCAATCAAATACAGATGAGGCATAATTGATTTCTGCTCCTAATGATGTGAACGCAGTTGCGTTAGGACGAATGCGATATTGAAATACTACATTGCTTAAAAATGGGCATGATTGCCTTCTGGGTAGGAAAGGTGAAATTGGCCATACATGCATTAGGGGTTATATGTCATAACTGGCTAAGTTACTATATAAAGCCATATATTGGCATTGTCACACACAGCAACTTTAGAAAATGTCATACTGCATATGGAAAATATTACATGACTTATTCGTGTCACTGTGTGCCTTAACAAATTAGATATGGCACTATGAATAAATTCCAATAATAAACCCATTGGGCATACGTGTATATGGACATAACAGTTTATCGATTTTATGGACTTATTTAAACAGTATGGGCATATATGGGTATAAATAGGCATATATGGAATATCGTAAATCGTATTTGCAGATATATTGCCCATATTGACTTTTCCACCCAGGTTGTGTCAACGGCTATAACGGAAATTAGAATCCACTAAATGCAAAGGTCCTTGTTAAGTCAGACCCATTTTTCTGTGTCATTTATCATCGCCATTATGGAATATTGGCAACTGCATTTAACTTTTTAGGACGAGAAACGAATTGATGCCTCGCCCTGTACAGCCTATTCTAATGATACCCATGAGTGAGATTTGCATTATGACCAGCATAACTTAGAATGATTTAAGACTAAGTAATGTTGGCAAATTCCTGAACGAGTTCAGTGAGTTGTATTAGCAGTCGATGAGTTGTCACAGTTGTGATTTTTGTTTACACAACAATGACGAGATGAGGTAATTACGCAATTGCGAGGAATGCAAAGGCACGTTGTCCGGCTGGGATGTCAGGATACAGGAGTGGCTTTAAGGATTGTTGGTAGTGGTGGTGGTGGTTGTGGTTCGTCCCATGTAGGAGTCAGGAGAAGGGTGGCAATCGTAATTAGCATAAAGGAGAAGCTGGGATCGATATTGGAGGAGGAGATGGATGGGCGACATGGATGGCGGCAAGACATTGGACACTGCTCTCTTTTTTCTCTGTCCTTCGCAATTTGCACCCGTTCTTGCAGCTAAAATGTGCTTACTTTCGAAAGATTCACTCACCTCGTTCTGGAAAAAACAAACGCATTTACTTAACTACGGTCGAACTCAACTACTACTGCCTTCAAGGTTCTTTTCACACGTTTGCACTCGACCAACTGCAGTCGTTCTATTTATATACGCATTTCTGAAAAATCTCTAGTTATTGACGTGCATGGTGGTCACAAAGTCTGGAAATCCAGGAAGATTACACGCTGTGTTGTTATGGATAATATCATGTTATGGGACGATCGGGTGCCATTTTCTAATTATCTGAATATATGCTTGATAAACTATGGTATAAAATCCTCGATTGTACAGTGGTGAGTATATATATCCTGTCTAACACACAGGAGACCGTAGATTCATTACCATGTGAGGAGAAGGGGGTTATGGTGTATGAGGCTAGTGGGTTTCATACATCAGAGCATTGCTAAGAGGCCTGAATAGTAATGGGGAAGAAATGTGGGATTATTTGATGCCTGTTAAAGCCCTGCAATGATACATTTCTGGGATGCTAAAACTAAATGCCTCAATGTTTAATTCATTTTTTTCACATGCTATTCTCAGAACTTTGGCAGATTTGGCCAATCTGGGAACTTTCAAACTAGTATCATTGGACAACTTGTTTGAATTCTCATTAAAAGCCACGCTGCAAAACTACCGTTGTATTTATTGTGAGTCAGATTTGTCTTGCTCATTCAGCATTCACCACAAAGACATGTTCGCCATCATGATGATTCCTAATTCAATTACTTTGTTGGATCGAAAAAAAGAAGTGAAACCGACAAATGAAAGGGGTCGCTTAATTTCAATGGTTGCCCCCAATGCACCTGTCTGCCTTCCTGTCTTTACTGTTATCCTTAATTTGTCCCAGGCAAGCACGTTGATTGCGCTTGCCAAGAGAGTCTGCTTTCATTTAGACAAGCTTGGCATATTTGGCTCTTATTAGATTGCTGAGTTGCAGGGGATGTAAGCCTTGCAATATGATCTCAGGCCGTCCCTCTCCCTATGCAGTTTTTATGCACGCTTTAATGTGTTTTTTGGCGGAAACTTTAGGAACAGTCTACTTGTGCGATGGATGCAAAATCACTTTCGGATCAAATAGGAAAGGCTGATGTGCTAGTGTGCCCTAAATTGAAGTTGCCATAAAATTACTTTATGGCATATATCATATGGCGCTATTAAGGATGTCGAGGGAGAGGGTAGATAGGATGCTAATAACAGCCTATCAGTATCGATCTGAATGCACGCAGAAGCAGGGCTTTGCATAAACAATATTCAACAACTTGAACAAATACGTTAGCGAGCGTATGCTACAACGCAACACGGGAGGGAATAGCTTGAAGGATGATCGCATGTATTTCGCGATGTTTCAAACTACGCCCCACTGCATATAAACCATGACCTGTTTCTAAGATTAGTGTTGAGGGATGTGTATTATGAGATGCCAATTATATTGATTCTGATCAACAATGTTATTCTTTTATTCTGAGCCCCTGAAATCTCTGGAAATCCCTTGCATGTACATCGGAACAAATAACATGGATTTTAACTTATTGTTGTTGGTTTGAAAAATTGACGAGGATTACAAGAAATCACCGTGCAACTATTATGGTAAAATACCTTATATGTAGTGTTTTGACAACAACGGCTCATGAAGCATAAAACGATTGATGCTCGTTTGTTAAGAGTGTTTTTGTTTGAACGAATTTTATTCTAATTATTAGGAAGGGATAGAACGTAATCACTGTGTTTGCAATATCTAGTAAACATTAATTACGCTGTATTACGCTGTTTCCGAACAATTTGAAACACTTGTGAATGTTCGTCTTACACATGGTATTAGCCCATATTACTAGAAAATTTAGACAAATCAGCCATGGCCGTTGTCCTTATAATCGTGAATACGGTAAACCTCAAAATTTGGAAATATTTCTTGAAAAGCATTTAGAAGGCCTAAGCTACGTTATTTCAATTTG
This sequence comes from Rossiulus vilnensis, assembly GCA_034700785.1. Taxonomy (NCBI): domain Eukaryota; kingdom Metazoa; phylum Arthropoda; class Diplopoda; order Julida; family Julidae; genus Rossiulus; species Rossiulus vilnensis. The sequence goes on along the minus strand of JAQIXS010001931.1, from coordinate 677 downwards.
AAAAAAGTTTTCAATTTGAAGTGAAATAAAATCTGGCCAGGCTGTGTGCAATTGATAAACAGACCACCACCTAATGAAAATGAAGTTGGTTGCGTGATTTAACCAAAACTGGCAGTTAAATTGCATTCGGATCTAAAATTAATTTCGCAATACGCACGGTTTGTTGAATATTAAAATATAAAAAAGGAAATCCTAGTTGTATGTCCGATGTAATTAATGGATTTCCAATAGAGATCAAGCTGGCTGATTAACCCCGCGTCTCAAAAATGTGATTGATTACACACGTTCGTGATGAATGGCCGTGTTTACGGCGCATCATTTGGTAATCACCATTGGAGCCTTGAGGCAAACCCTGCTTATCATCGCCTAGGATGGGCCAAAAATATATATCTATTGAATTACACTTATTATACTGTACAAGTCTTAACTATTCGCTGCTGTTTAATGTTGCCCATATTGGGTTTCTCATTTAATTACGCTCGTGGTACAATACGTTCCCTTTGGCGAACTTATCGATTTTTAGAAACGTCAGCAACATTTAGTTTGTCACGTTATCCCTATATCTAAAATTGTGCAGAGTAAGGTGTGGTATGTTTTGTGCACTTACAATTCCAGCTAGAAGTCCACAAACTGCGAGGACTGCCAGAATGTTGAATACTGCCGAACCAACAATTGTT
>JAQIXS010001930.1:0-25836 GCA_034700785.1 Rossiulus vilnensis | reverse complement strand
ATTTCTTTGTTAATTGAATATGTGAACGACTAGAGCCGCAGGTGTTTTGCGGGGAACGTTGATGGTGATATTTGTGCGGCTTTGAAGCAGACAGTGGATGGGAAATGCGAATTTATTGCCGAAAATAAGTTTTAAATTCACTTTGGTGTATCGATTCCCGCTTAATGAAATTTGAATGCGCGTTTCTATTATCGAATTTTTTTCGGGGACACCTGTGCCTTTTTCTCTTGCTGAATACAAATGTTGCTAAATATCATATAAGGTTTTGTTTTATTATTTGTTGACTAGGCTTCTATCTTTAAGCCAGTGATCAAGTAGTGTCTAGGCTTTGGAAATCCTTAAATGTGAGCTAGTTTAACGAATAAAGCTTAGATCGTTGTTTTTACAGCCTCTCAAATATTACTTCATACAATGAATGATACACTGTAATAATGTCGATATAATGTTATCAAAGTAAATTTCGTTCTCCCTTTTAAAATTTACCCCTGGATCGTGCTCAAGTAGTTACTTCCCTAGATTTATCGTCGTGGCAGTGAATGCAATATTTTCCTTCTCGAAAATCACAGTAGGCTTGATGAACAAATTTTTTTGGGTTTTTCGTGACATTGTTGTCATGGCAACGAATGTCACGACACTTCGCAGGAGAAATCTAGAAGTCATCTTGCCATGAGCATGACTTTTTTGGGGTTTTCGTGACATTCTATTGCCAAAAAGTCATGGCACCGAATGTCGTGACTCTTTTCTGAGTGAAAATATAAATCATGTTGTTATGAGCTTGATTTTTTTTTTGGTTTCTTGACATTAGAATCGCAGCAATGACAACAAATGTAACGACATTTATTTTCGTGAGAACCAATAAGTCATGTTTGTCCTGAATGTTTTGGTTTTCGTGACCTTCATTACCATGACGATAAATGGCATGACTACAATTATCATGGCAATGTATGACCTATGAAAGTCAATGACGAGATAAATGGTCAGGGAAAGTCAGTGGAATTCCTTATGAATGGTCTGAATTTTGAGTGGCATGTCCTTGATGCCACGACATTTTCTTAGCGAAACCTTCACTGTCACGACGATTAATCGCGACTCGCTGTCACAAACAAGTCTGCCCCTTGTGGAAAGATCAGTATAATCATTTGAAATACACTGGTCATATACTGAAATAAGTAAAAAATGTAGTGATTTCACTAACCATACTGATATTAATCTCAAAATCCACTATAATACTGATATCTGCATAAAATCCACTATAATACTGATATCTGTATAAAATCATTGATATCAGTATAGAATCATATCGATATCAGTATAGAATCATAATGTTACATGTATTAGTAGAGAATCACATATTGATATTTTCTCCAGGGCAGTGCGCGAAGAGTGAGTGAGCGCTGCGGTGAATTGTGGTAAAAATTAAAAATTTCCATCGGGCGACATCTGGCCGTTCGACATTCTCCAAGACGTTGTTGCCAACCGGTAGAATCACGATGTGTGTCGAGTGGCGGTGGTGGGCCCCACTCTGGAAGCACCTAAGTGGCCGTCATGCCTCGGAAGGATGCTTCGTCTGTAGGAACATGCACAGCACAGACCCAGTTGTTTTAGCAGGCTGAGGCTGGGGGGATGAAGTGAGACAGAGCATCCGCTGTCATTTCGCCAGGCGAAAAATCAATTTGGGTTCTTTCGCGTCACCTGAATTGCGGGCGCATTAGGGAGGCCGAACGCGCCGCTCGACCATAAATAAGAGGGAGGTGCGCTGATAATGCTCCCGGTCGCAGTTTTTAAGCCCGAAGGAAATTGATTCCAATCGCAGCCGCCGCCGCCGCTTGTTTTTACGACGAACGTGCTAGTCGCGTCCCGGCCTCATGCTAATTTTATGGGCCGTCGAACCCGACAGATGGGCGAATTCCTGCACGGGCATAATTCACGCCACGACGACCGATGAACTATGCAAAGTTGAACCAAGCGTCAATTCGAACCCTGGATTCGCGAAACGATGCGTGGTGGAGTTGAACGGGGTGCAGGTGCGTCCCAGTCGAAGGGTAGGAACATGGTGCAGCATTTCATGCTAGTTGTTTTAATGATAAAATCGTGATTCATTAACTTTTAGCCTTAAGTAGCCTATAATAGGCTATTAATATTTTCCAATTAATAAAGACAAATTAATAAGTACTTGTATTACAGACATCATCTTAAAATTCGTTGAATGAGAAATTTGTGTAGCGGTGATCCGTATCGACCCCAACTGGACCAAACTTTTTTTTTCAAATCAAGACGGTAAAACCTTTTCATCTTATCATCATGTTAAATTGTCCGCACTTGTCAAAAGTCGAGAGGAGTGTCCTTCATCTAGCCTATCAATCAGATCGCATATTTCTTGCAAGTCTTGATAAACAAAGTGCTGCTCGATGTTTCTACCCTAAAGCCCTAAACATTTGTTTGTTATTAATAAATATTATGTTACTGTGGTTCGAGTGTTTGTGTTCTGCTGCAGAAGTTATTGACGACATTTTGTTTGAAAATTTCTTGGGTTGGTCAGGGAAACAATTTTGTAAATACATTGTGTTAGTTATTCGAACACTGCAGGTATTTTAATTAGATAAACACCATAAATTAATTTGATTGAGACAAGATGGCATCCACTAAAATACCTAAAAGCACGTTATGTTAAGGTATTGTTTACGTGTACATGTAGGTCGGTATATCACCTGGAATTGGGCGTCCGAAAGAATTTCGTTTGTTGATAGGTAGGTCAAGGCTGACTAACGATCTCTTCAAAGGCACACCAGTACTTTATCCAGGCATTACTTGATTAACTCTACCCATCGCCAAATTACTGCGCTAGTGTGACCCCCAGCCCTGGCAACATCTATCATGTTTTAGCTTTAGAAAACCAAGGAAAACTAGTTACTGTTTTCTTTTACAAAACGGAATGATGCTTAAAATAAAAATAAAGACTTGGGTTTTATGGCTTGTTCTGTTCAAACATTACCGAAAGTAGGTTATGCACTTGACTTACATTTGATCTTATACTGGTTTTTTGAAACAATTGTATCGTGTTCGAAATCGGACAGCTAAATGGTTATTTCTTAGTTAAAGTTGATGGGTACGTTTACATACCCGTGCTGCCACTTCATTGCCCAATTTAAGAAATTAAAATTGTGCAAGTTGCATGGTATATTCTTGTATTCAATATGAAACGTGAATAACTATGACGCTTCACTTGAGAGTTCACATACGTACCTGCGTCTGGATTAGGGAAATCGATCTTGGTAAGCGGTTGGCGACAGATTAAGTCTTTGAAACCCAAATCGATAGTGTATTTTCCTGACATTCTCGGGAAGGATTTTTGTTCGGTGTCTTCGCACCTATTACCATTTAAATCGGTTTGGTAAGGAGACGTTTAAAGTACGGCATCATTGAACTTAGTTTAGAGACGGAGCATATGTTATCACCGGTTGGTTGGCTCCTCACAAACGAAGTATCGATCCTCACAGAGCCTGAATCGGCCTTGTAGAAGCGGGTTTGAAACCAGGGGCCCCGTCTGTCGTGCATGGTATCGCTTTTTAAAGTTGCTTTCCAGGCTTCCACAAAAATGGGCCACACTTCTGCATGCACTACTTTTGAAACTTTACTGCCTCCTGTTTATATTTTCCTTCCCCCAACATTCTATGGCCGTGAGAGTCGTTAAAGCTAATTTAACTATCGATCGCTGTTGCAAGTTCGTTATGACTCTGTTACTGGGCTGTTAAGGAGTTGGAACGTTTAGTGCGCTGATAAGCAGTTTACGGGCTTGATGCAGCGCTGCTTAATGGGCGGAAGACATCGGCTTCGTGTGCAGCAACCTAAGTAATATCCATCGTTTTTACCACCGATGAATTGTGAGAAAAAAAAATGGGTCGGGTTTCTTTATCGGATTTCCGAGCACGTTTCAAGTATTTTGACATTTATTCAATCATCAATAGTTCACAAAATGGAAGAATTAAGTCTTAAATCCAATGATGCGATCATAATACCCAGTTGAACACTCAGCTTATGGATGGGTTGTGCGATGTGTTTTAGTTCGGTCTGTGACGTCGAAATTTTATGAATCAAGGTACAAGTTAATATGCGGATATTGTTGGTAATACCGTCTTTGCATTTTTATTTGGAATTTCACAGCGTGGCTGCTAATTTCTGTACATGTGCTGTCATAAATCTTATTGCCGAATGAAGTTTTTAACGAAAGTTAGGTGAATAAGCTCCGTACTTCCATTTCTCGAATTCTTGAGGGTTAACACAAATCGGACCATCATGGAATAGAGAAAAAGGACAGGGTGTTCGTAGGTCCAGTCTGCTTTCACCGAACGTTTAAGTTCCTGACAACAGTAAAACTCGCAGATTCCATTTTAATTCACTGACATGTTTAAACAGTGTCACAAAAAGACACGCATGTAATTATGAAGTTACATAATTAAAAATTGTATTCAGTTCGAGCCAAAAGGACGCCCACCATGCAAAAAAGTCCACATTTTTGCCTTAAATGCACACATGTACTATAATTGCTGTAGCTATTTTCCCCTAGTATAATTGGCAGTCTAATATTATTAGAAAATGTGCCGTTTATTTATAATGAAAAAAAACTTAGAATAAGAAACCGTTATGCAAGTAAAAGTTGAGTTGGGTGTTATGTGGAAATCTGATGCCATTTGATAAGGAACTTCAATGCCACGTTATGACATAGGTGTTCGGTCGTTTTTCCTGTTCAAAATGACGTGTTTTATACCCAGGTAAATGTCACCTGACTATACCAAGAGGGGTGAATGGGAGTGGTGCTGTCCAATTCGACAATACTGAACTGGATTGGGGGTAAAGGGGTCAAAAAGTCGACTTTTTCATCTACATCTGTTGATGTTCGGATCCGCAATAAGATTTCACCCAAAGTAAATAGACTGAAGCCCTTGGTTTTCCCCTAGAGAATTGTTTTGCAACCAAGGCGCTTCACGATCAGAACTCCGTAACCTTGTTTTTATGTATTTAGTGAAGTGTCATAATATTATGGATGCCATTTCGGGTGGTTAACATTTTTGCCAAATATACCGTACATTTTAACGAGTCGTATATAAACCCGAAGTATAATCATAACTTTCAACTTAAGATATAGCCATAAGGGCTGCGGCCCTTCGTCTCTCTCTTTCTCCCATAAATAATAGTAAAATTCTTGTTGATTTTAAAGGAAGGCTCCCCTCTGTCACCAGTTGTCAACAACTTAATTCACATCGCATGAAAGACGGCCCCTGGGCCAACTGCAAATTTGTGTGACCCGCAATCAATTTGGGTCGTGCAAGAATGGATCGTCCTGACCTCAGCCGATACGTTAGTAACGCCCAGCGCACAAATCTGAACTTCGGAATTGTTTCCGGCTGGCGATTATTTTCTCCCTGCGTGTTTTTGCAAGCGAAGATTTAATGAGGTGGAATTTCCTCATAATGTACACATGCCCGAGAAAAATCTTCTTCGAACATTCTCATACTGTGTAATCATGCTCATGGATCCTCAAAAAATCGAGAAAGCTGCTGCTCCGTTCACAATTATTGTTTTTTGGTTGCAACGTGCACTCCCCTAAATATGGCCTCCGTGGGCCTAATTTCGACGAAAGGTCGGATTTTTAAAAAAAGCTGGTATCATCATAGGGGCATCCGAATTCAGGATTCGCTCGTGTGGAATGCTTGCTCCTCGTTACCTGTGTTGTATTTTGCGTCGGGTCACTCGCCCGAATAATGGCGCTGCGAAACGATTTGCAAACACGCTCATCGTCCCGTGGCATAATTATATGCAAATGATGGGGAAACCGGATGTGCTCCTGAATTTCCATTGAAACACGGGCCTACTCGCGCTGCCGGTTGAACGCTCCCGACTTAGTAATATGGTGGAAAAGATTACTCTTTTTTAAACGAGACATGTACCCTTTTGTAATGTACTTGGTTATAAGTTTCCAGTCAGCGCCGTTTCCCATTACGCCATGGCTGTAATCAGGTGGCCTCCTTTAAGTGGGGTGCTTGAAATGGTCTGCAAGCAATTGATATAAATTTTATTGATGCTGGAGATAAAGCCGTGCATGAGTTAGCTGCATTATGTCCTGGTGTGCCTTGGAGTGATGTCATTTGACATGTGTCGTGGACGCCAGTGTTCGCTTCCATTTTTCTGGAAATTCTCTGACAATATCAATGTTGTCCTCCAAAAATAAAATTTTCAACTTTATTTCTCCCTTTCCAGTGGCTTGACTCTAGTGTTAGCTAGTAACTGTCAATAGTTTCTACTAAAGTTGGTGCTGTAAATTCCATTCAATTTTTTAAAGCTATTAAAAATACGGAATTTTCACACGTTTAAAAAAAATGTTAGTTGCGTTTTGATTCCAAATGGCAACTTTACATGATCTGCTTAGATGACATCCAAAGGACAACACATTGATAATTAAAAACCACTACATTTAAGGGAAATTCCTTGGCATACCGACTTTTCCATGATATGGAATTCACATGCCAATAGACACTTTAAGTTAAGCTACGTGAAAGCAGTCTGATATGTTGAATTTCTTTGACTTCTTCAAAATAAATTGCTTCCCTGACTGTTCTATGACTTATTTCCCTGGCAATTCCTGGTCTGGGCAAACCCTGTTGAAATTTTGCTTGTTGTCGACTGCCGTTGTTACTTTAGGTGTTCTGTTCTGTCTATGTAGTTACTTTTTTAAATAGTGTATTTAAGCCTCCCCAAATTTGTCATTGTTGATACTGATCAATGCTTGGTGTCATCGTGCGCATGCGCGCCATGACCGCTGTTCGATAGCCGAACTATGCAAATTTGATCAAGTCATCATTAAGGGAGCTCTCAGCCATATTTATTGGATGCAGTTTATCTCAAAATAATTCGAACTGATTTTTTTAAATACACGTGCATTCTTCCAAAAGTCAAACCTTAAAAGTTGGCGTTTGTCTCAGTAGAATAAATAAAACATGTACTTCGGCTGATTGCATAGTCACAGTGAATTGCAGAATTGGTCTCGAGTGCATTTGCTTTATCGCAGTTTCTAATCTATAGGATTGGGAATGTCTTTGCATGCCTGTAGAAGCGACACGGTGTATGTCGTGTGTTTTTTTAAACCGAATACGAGCATGTTACCCCAATCGAATCCCCCACTACTAGTATTCCCCAGAATGTATCGCAGTGACGTTATTGCCTTGTTCTGATGGAACTGTCTTCTGTCTGTGCGTGTGCTTTCGTACCTTAGGTATGCCTAAAATGTTTGAAAAATGGTTGCAATTGAGCAAAAGCACTCGCCGAATCTTTTGGCGCGCAACCAATTTATCTGGCAAAATGCGCAGTTGAGCACCTTAATGGCTGCTGAAATTGCTCGGCTCAGTCAGCTGGAAGAAAATGGAGCACAACCGATGTCGAGTCGCGACGTCAACAAATGTCTTAAGCGGACTTTGGCTCGGGACGATTTATCAAACTTTCCACTGTTTTGATGGGCCTGAAAGAATTAAAATCACGTTTGGAAACGATGGCAAACCAAGATTATGTGGAAAGGTCACAACATGTTTGGACACAAAAACACTGCGGATACCCAAAGGAACAATGGTGAATATCACCAAAGGAAACCTTGGCAACGTGGGGCTTGAATAGAGGTTATTTGACGGTGGACCTGTGGAACCACACAAGTGTTCCAAAAAATGTTCCAGAAGCGAGTTTTTAAAACAAGGTTCGTGCGGACATGGAAAGTCAAGGAAAATTATGTTTTGACTCGAAAATCAGGGTAACTCCTTATGAATATGCGCTGAATTTTGAGAGGCACTTCCAATGGTAGGTGCTTGTTAATATAATTTCGTTTAGTCTACTAATAAAGATGCAATTGCCCAGAAATTCCCGGAGTTGCAAAAAAACTGATAGACATCTTCTTTCATGTGTTAATCTTCACCAAGTCAAGGAAATTTACTTCAGTTGGTCAGGCAATTACTTTTGTGAATTTTAGCACGAACCCTGTAAAACCTGGACGTGAAAACGAAGGTTTTTTAAAATGTTTATTGAGGGTGCAGTTTGTGTTGCACAATTTGTGGCACTTCCAACGTTTTTGATAAAACTTCGAAAAAAGTACTGTTTTCTTGTTTCACTAAGTGCACGTTTCTGTGTTCGTAGCATCAATGATGTTCAACGTTTAAATGAATTGCTTGAACGAAGCCATTCAGTGTTTTCCCCTTCCTGAAAAGTTATAAGCGCTTGGAAGATTTTTTTGGCACTCTTCAAATGCCTTGATAAAATACAGTAGTTACAACAAGCATTATTCAATTGTTTGGCGTGTCTTGCCAGTTGTGCAGAATGCCCAATGGATGGCTTGGGGTGCTTAGGAAGTTCACTGTCGGATCTCATCTGTCGACCAGGATTTGTTCATAATAACTTGCGGTAAGGGTCGTAATCAGAAAGTCACTAGAATTAAAGAGACGGACCAAAGAACAAATTATAAATTTCTGCCTAACATTGATCTGAACATAAACATAATTGATGTATATTCTCTGAAAAACAACAGAGGCTTGATTCCTCGCCCGATGCCATCCACACCCTGGATCCGCCACTGCTTGCGATCTTATTGACTCTTCCTGCTGTTTAGTAATTCGATTTCAGCTGAGGAATTCTCAAACCGTTGAGCGCGTCATAGCTTCGAAAGTCAATCCTCGTGCCAGTAGCATCTGCTGCGGTTGGGGCACCTGAAACGATCGCGATCGTTGTTTGCATTCCTGCTTCCTGGGCTTCCAAGCAAATATTATTGTATGTAAATATTTAATTGAAGTTGGCGATTTTTTTTCTGCGGATTTTCTATTTTGGGAAAAAATTGCCAGGAAATAATAGCTAAGTGAGCGGCGAAACTCGAACGATCCACGTAGACAGTTTGGCAAATTTCTCCGAACGGAATCATGATCCTCCCTATAATCGCAATGCCAACCCAGGTGCAATGAAGGAAAACCTCGATATGACGGAGCTCTTCTTTGTACTAGCGAAGTTCTCGCAGGACTTAGGAAAGTCGAGGTATTTGTAACCTGACTGGAAAACCTGGGAAAGTCAGGGGATTTCCCAGCTTTAATCATAATTTCAGTCCAGCAGGATTGCATCATAGCCTATGTTGGTTTTGGCATGTGTTGTGGTCAATAAATGGCTTCTAAGTGAAGATCCATTTTTTGCATTGAAGGAGAACCCCAACATGGCGGACCGGTTCCTTCTATTTGGCTTCAGCTGCCCAAAGCATTGTTTAAATTGCAAGCAAACATATTTTCACTTTTTATTGGTCGATGGGGAGACAAAGTAAAACTTTTAACCTGGAAAACCAGGAGATTTTATTTGACTAGAGCTGTTGAGAACCCTGGTTCGCTTTTTAAATCTCCCAAAATTGTGAAACTGGCAAGATTTTGATAATAGCAGCGAGGATGCTGTTAAATAACACCTGGCATCTTCAGATTGCTTTAATAACTTATCTGCCAAGTTCATTGAATCGTCATCAGGCACCTCTTAATGCCTGGCAAGGATCCTCTTGGCAAACCCCAGGATTTCGTGCATTCATTGCGGCTTGAAGTTGATTGGAATCCCTTCCGAATTCCGCAATAATCGCTGGCGCACGCGGAATTTTGACGATTTCCTCTTTTGTCGTTCTCCTCAGTCATCCATCTTTTATTGGAATTTTTCTCCGCTCTCGCCTTTTCTCGCCACCTTTGCATGCATTAAGGCGGCTGGATCCGGCGCGGTGCCTTCTGGGACATTGGCGGGGGTAATTTGTCATCCTCTCATTTTTCCTGCCTGCGCGCTCCACTATATTGCATCTGTCAAGAAAGTGTTTCAATAAAGCATCCCTACAAGCCATGATGAGGGCTTTAAGGTGGATCGAGCGAGGAGATGCTTTTACATATTATATTATCCTTAGATCCCCCCGTTTCCAACTTTTGCCTAAGTGCCTCTTTGCTCCACATTCCTAAATACGTTAGCGCTGGAAAAGTTAGACCCTCACCTGTGCAGGGCATGATCAGCATCGTGGTTACCATGGGCAGAACCATTCAGTACACCATCACCTGAAATGCGTTAATGAGGATGCACTCCTTCACACCGGTTACTCTGAACTGGGATTAAGCAGTGTTAGTTAGCCAAGTAAACACAGCATCCTTCGTATTTGATTCAGTTTGGTAGGCCTAAGGTTTCGATTGATTTACTTCTGTGCAAGGAGGGCTCAGAAATGAGCGCTTTCTTAAACGGCTACGTGCATCTTGCATAATTTAGAAAAAGAAATACCTAATCATAAATATGTTTTTGCATAATTTTCCATATTTTTTCTTTGTTTATAAATACACCGTCGTATAACTAATAATGAGAATGCCACAGGCGAAATGTTTGGAAAGGGAAATTACAAATGATGTTTAGCCAGATTTTTAATAATAGATTTAGTTCTAAAAGTAACTAATTAATGAAATGCTGGAGGCCCAGGTTTAGAAAAACTAAGCCAAATATGGAAGATTTTAGTCAACATTTCCATAACGGTTTTTTGTATAAAGGTTTATTGATACAATTTTAAATTTACCGGTTTATATTGTTATTAAAAGAATGTTTGTTTGCATAGAATATTTGTGTGTAAAAAAATCACTTCATTCGAACATATAACTGCTCCATAGGTAACGTTTCTGAAATGCTTTTGATATTTCTGAAATTTCTAACAATCTTTTTCCCGAAAAATGGGGTGGGGTTGTGCTTAACCCGGGCCGCTAGGTCAGTCAGAATTTATCAGCTTTACCGGTCTGTTTGCAATGTCAATTCTTCGTGTTCAAGCCACCAAATTAGTGATGACGGTTTAAATATTTGAAACAAGCACATAAAAGTAACGTTTATAAGAGCTTATAAAGTACATGTAACCCATCTCATTGTTTGCGACTCTTGGACCCGCACTAAGTCACTCACGCGACTCAGCTGAAAGCATTTTTTTTAATTAATTGGCGGTCTGAATGCCCAGATCCGAATCGTTTTACCTCAATCCCAAGAGCGTGTAAATGAGAATGACCAAGTGTTTTAAATTTGGGTTAGATGCTCAGTGGACATAATTTTTGAATGCAATGAAAGACACTGACCAAACCAAAGAGAACTATTAAATTAATGATGTATTAGGGATGTGTAATCATTATATCAGGTTCTTGTGGTACATGTGCATGTAGTTTGTAATCAAAGCTGTGATGCGTAATCTTCGTTGTTTTGTTTGAGCAACTAACTGATTGTTTTCTCTTAATTTTTAGGTAAGTTTCTCGCTGTTGTCAACGCTCCAGCTTCTTGTTTACCGCAATTCATGCAAATTTGTTCCCGCGTTGTACGCCTCGTAAGTATAATCAGCGTTCAATTGTTGGCATGCACCTCAAGATGCGAGACAGCTTGTCATGAAATTCAAGCAAAGTTTCCTAATATCCGTTGGGCTGAACGCCTGAAACGCTGCTCCGCATGTTAATTCGTGCGGGCATAATCGTTTGCAAGTTCTTAAACAGAAAGTTGCCGTTTCACTGATTTTCAAATTCGTTTGGGAGAATAATGCAATGGAAGACATTGCTCGTTAGTAGTTTCGGAGCAGATTTGTATTTATTCGCCCTGCTAAACAAGTTAACCGTCGCTGAGTAGAAGCGTTTGTAACAAGGCGACATCTGTGTCAGACGTCAGTGGGCCACTGAAGCGCGACAACACTAAACTGAATTTATGGACTATCCTCCACATTCTTGGCTCTCAGCCGCACGATGACGTCATTGCTTGACAAGCCCATAATCATTAACTGCATGTTGATGAGCGACGATGAGATGGTTCGCCACGTCGACGTCATGTTTAGGTTTGGTCGTGAGTTTTGAATGAGAGCTGACTGAGCTAGCCTACTCTAGGCAGGTGGCATTTGACCATTTTAGATCCTGAGGTCAAGGATGGTATTTCAGGACCGCAGCAGTAAGAAAATGATGTACAATTTTGTCACAAACGTTTTTCACAGTTGAGGGTTGTCAATGCGTTGGTGATGAAATAACAAGTTGGTATCGAAAAAAATCCCCATCCTAGTTTTAATTCTAGCTGATGCCATTTTAAAAACGGTCTATACATTACAAAAAGCCACCAGGGTTTCTACTGGCATAAATACCTGGAGTTGTCAGGCAAATAGGAACAACCTGGAAAAGTAAGTGAAATTTCAAATTTTCATGTTAAAGGAAGGGAAAATTTCAGCCTCAGTGCCATCCTTTAATTACCATAATCTCAAATCATTAGTTGTTAGTGATACTGCTCTAATGGTTAATTAAGGTTGGTATCGAAAGCTAAACTACAATTTCCGTCCAAAGGTTTATTTCTAGCTGATGTTGTTTAAAGAAAAAATACCAAAATTTCTCAAATAGCTACCAGGGTTGCTGCTGACCTAGGAAACCTGAAGTTGTCAGGGAAGTGTAGAGAAATTTCAATTTTTTACGCGAAATGTCAGGGTAGTTTTCATCAGATAAAATACCAGGTGTAATTTCCATAATTTCAAATGATTGTTTAATTTATGATGCTGCTCAAAAGAGGGCGTATCTAGTCACGCTTATGCAATAAAAGGCAATTTCTCTACACTTTCAACTTTTCAAATAATATATAAAGACATCAGTCATTGACAAATGTTCGTGTTTTATTCTATAGACATTTTTGTTAAAGTCAAGGAAACCCTGGACACTTAACCCCACATAAATCACACATCTTTGTTAATTAATTGTAGGAAAATGGCAGTTTGTCTCCCAAAATAACATCCAAATGCCCGAAATCAATTGAGCTGCGCAGATAGGTGCAGCTGTGAACTTCTAAAAGCATTTAACCACTTTCTTCAATGCCATCATCATCCTTAAAGTTTGACGAGTGGTTAGACGCCACTCTAGTTTTATGACAGCACCGTATTTGCTGGCAGCACATTTTCTTTCTCCTCAGTAGTTTTTCATTTATATTTGAGACGCATGACAATGTCATAAATAATTCCTGCCAAGGCGGGTTTATTTCCTTTCGTCTTGTCTCTCAGTTCTTTTATTTTTTTGACAGGACGTATGGTGCATGTGGAGGAATTGACCCACGCTTCTAAGACGTTTTAAATAGTTTTATTATTCTTCTGTCAATTAAGTCAATTTCACAGGAGACCTTGTTAAGATTGACTGGTTTGTGTGGTGTTCAACCCGTGATACTGTACATGCTCGTGGCGTGGTGTGTTAGCTCAGTAATAACGTTGCGCAGAGTATACGCAAATTGCAACTTGCGGTGAGTGTGCGGCCGTGTTGTGTTGAGTTTACGATCACGCCGATTGACACTAATTGCTCTGGAAGGCATGTGGTGGACTGGCTTTTTAGCGCGGGTTCATCGATTTTGTGTTGTTGAGCGGAGCAGTGTGAAGGGCCTTGTGGATTTCCCAACGGGCCTAATAAATACCGGTGTTCAAACTCGGGGTGAATAAAAACAAGGCGCAAAATTGAGCGCGGCTGCGATGATCTGTGCAGATTTGCAGTTGGGCAGCACGACCGTGCCCGTGGCACAATGCGTTTCGGAACCAAAATGGTGGTCGGGGAATTTGATGGTATTTGACTCAATGACATGTCCTACTGTCAGATACTGAAAATCGCCAGTGGTAGGGCTCCAAAGCCTTCTGTATAGCATCATGGCTGCCAAAAAGTGTTTAGACTGAAGACCATTTTCGTGGTGCATGTTTCGTTTGTAAAGCCCAATTTACATTGTCACTTTTGATGAACGTCAAGAATGAATAATCCAAAGCGAAGGTTATTTTCATCTCAGTGTTGGATGAAGCTCATTCTGAAGCAATATGCCTCTAAAAACAATAGCATGTGGTCTTAATTGGCATTTGTAAGACATTTTACATTTGGCATGTGGTTGCTTATAAGAAAATCAAGAAATAAATGTTATTTTGTTCGGCTATGTTGACTACTGCTGTCAACAACACAATACAACAAAAGAATCCAAATTACATGTTTACATAAAATTGATGTTAGTCTTTATGCACGAAAAAAGGCAAGAAGACCCGAGAAGTCGTTTGTTGTCGCAAGAATGAACACCAGTTGTTAAAAAAATTCTTTCACATTTGAACGTCAGTTTCTTTGGTTTGGAAGTTGGAACAAGCTTGTTAGGCCCAGAATGAATTAACCAATCGACATACAGGTTCACCTAAATAACAATGTGACTCGTGAAGCATCAATGGTACAGACCATACAGAGGTGCAACCGTGCAAATCAAGTACTAACCTTCGGTGCAAATTTCACGAAGACGCCGTCTGGCGGATGTTTTCTGCAACTCAACTCATCCGCCACGAAAATCGCCCTCACAAAAGACGGTTTTGTTTCGTGGTAGAATTTCCTCTTGCCTTCATTGTCTCTAAGCTTTCGAATTCCTCTCCATGCCATGGCTGCTAGCTAATCATTTTCACCCTCTTTTTGTTCCTTCGTTCGTAGCTCTGGATTGTAGCACCCCTAGAAATGTGGTGGCGGTGAAGGAGACCTTTTGACAAACGCCATTGTTGGTCTTACCGCCACACGTGTTCCAGTTTTTTCACCCCTCTTCAATGGAGAGCTGCGTGTATTTACCGCCGTGTGCGCCAGTTCTGAGGATTGTTCCGAGTCGATTTTAGGAGCCATCAATTCTGGACGTTGGGCTTTATGGCTATATATGGCAATTTGACACGTGAACACCAGTCAACCCTAGGACGTTCTTCCTCCCCAGACAATTGTCAGGATCCAGACCAGGAACGTCCATGCTTTGCTCTTTGTTTTAAATTAGTTCGACCCCCTACTCATTTATGTTCTGAAGTGTTCACTCAGTTTTGAACACCAAAAAAAGCTTGGACTGACCACTAAAAATTCCCAGATTGTCGCCCTTTTGTCGTCACATTTTTTGGAATAAGATTGACAAAAGGAGTACATCCGATGTAAATCAGCAGGCAATGGAATTTACTCTTTATGTAATAGTGATCCAAATCATGGAAACGTTTGAATGGAAATCAAACGTCAATTAAGCTTGCACAAATCGACTGATGAACCCCTTTCAAATGTGGAACATTTGTTGTGAGCGCTTGTTTTTCTCTTTAACTGTCGTAGTTTTATTGCATTTACTTGTGCAAATGTTAGATTAGATACTCGCTTAGCACAATGACATTGAATTGATGATATTGCGTTTTAAGGAGTTTCCGAAAATTCACAAATTTACTCTCGAATTTTCCCGATGTGGTTACTATGCTATTATACGACGATATAAGCCTATTAATTCATTAAAAAAAATCTCGTACTCATAAAAAAGTCAACCTGATGTAAAGAGAACTAATAAAAAAGCTTAATTCACCGCTGCGTGCGAGCGCTGTTATGATAAACACCTGAAGTCGGGCTTGTGTCTCAAGTGATTCTTTTTACTGTTTGCGCTGTCTGTGATTCTCTACTGATATCAGTAAGATTTGCTCAGGTGTTTTTCACTCATATCACTCTATATACACACTTGTTTTTGGAACTACTGATATCAGTGGCTTTTGGGACTACTAATATCAGTATTATCAGTGGCTTTTGGGACTACTAATATCAGTATATTGGTACTGATTGTCGAAAACCTGTTTTGACATTAAAAAAAAAAATGTCATTACTAATGACCCATTAAGATGATCGAAAACGTTCTCGTGCTTGCCAGTTGCGCGAAACGCGTCATAGATGGCGCTGCCCCCACCCATGGCCAGCGCAACGCAAAACGTACCCCATCGCGATCCCTGTAGTTGCGGCGCAATAAATCACCATGGACGGCCCTGGGATTTTTAACAGCCATCCCATATTTCCCTTTCACCAGGCCCAATTCGGCCAGCCTTCCCGGATATCCCCAAGTCCCCCGGGTCTGGCCAGCTTCGCCCTCAGCCTCCTGTTGATTGCCGTCCGCCGCTCGCTTGCCTCCTCCAGGCGCGCGCGGGGATCACGTGCCGTTCGAACGCGCCAATGGGCGTTGGCGTCGTCCACTGCGCCGGCCGAGGGAGGGCCGTCAGCCGGAGCGCCGCGCGATTCGCGAGTCGGGGAGCGGCGGACGCGGTCGTGAGAGTGTGTGTACGTACGCGGGTGATCCGAGCAACTGGTCGGTCTTGGCTATGACGAAGGTTAGTATCGCAATGTCGCCTTAGTACGGCTTTTGTTCTCGTCTCGCGGTCCGCGACCCGCTCGACGCTGGCTGCCGACGATGGGCTCCCCCTCGCCGGCCAATATCGAGCCGATCGTCGGGCGGGGCGAGGCCTAACAGTCGACCGCGTAGCCTCCTATTGTTTGCCCCTGCTTCATCGCACTCTCCCTCCGCTCCCAGAAGCCACCTCTGCCTACCTGCGCGCGCCACTTGCTTCCCGCGCATTCGCCGGGCGGAGCTGTCAGGTGGACCGGAGAAAGTTTTCGCCGAATTCGGGCGAAGGTCGTGCCTGGTCCGTTGTTGTTACGCGCTGACGGAGTGCCATTCGCTCTCCCCAAAGGCCTCGCTGGCCTACCGACGGCTAATCGAGGTTATGGGAAGTGTTGGAAAATGGAATTGGGGGCGCGCCAGTGCCACCTGGCGGCCGCGGATTTGGTGAAGCGAAACTGGCCCCGGGACCTTGGTTCGAGCACGTGCTTCGAAGCGTCGGGCATTAGCCCCACCCGGGTCACGATAGGCGAGGAGTGGCCGAACTGGCTCGGTCTTGTTATCGACGTGCCTTGTGCTGCGCGCGAGGCCACTGGCGGCTGATGGTGTGTAAGCCCGAGGGGAGCACGAGCGCTCTCATTGGCCCAGTTTTGAGCTGTCGTGGAAAGGATTAGCACGCGCGGAATGTTTTTGTAGAATCGTTGATGCGAAACGAGGTTAGCCGGTTCGATACTGGAATAATCTTACCGAATCCAAACCAGTCAGCTGTTCAGCGTGTAGATTATGCCCTCCAGCGTGAAAAACGCCACACTGATGCCCAACGAATGGAAGATGAGTCATGGGACAGGAAAGATTGGTCGCAAAATTGGCTATTTCATTCTATCGGTCCCTTTGAATTTCAGGTCAGACCTTACACGATCATTATGACATCACTAATGATAGTGCGAGGTAAACCGAGATGATTGTCTTGTGTTATGATGTGAGTTTAACATCATCATGTACAGCTGACAAGTAATAAAGGAGTAATGATTGTTGGTAATGTCATCGGTGATCCTCCCATCAATTTCAACTAAAAAGTTCAAAAGTTTGATTCCCTTTCATATTCTCCTTAATTCTTCCTGCAATAACACGGCTTTCATATTTATGGTTCCTACAACTCTAAATTTCAGCCAGAAGGGGCATCCCCCCTTTGTGCTTATTTCTTCTTCTTCTGTTCGTTAACCAAACCTCTATTTGTATAAATTGCATAAATGACAAGTTTGTTCATCTTAAAAATGACTTCAGGTGCTTGCTGTCAACAATCGATATCATCTCTAGAGACTCTCTGTCCATTAAATGGACAATTTTAAAATAGCAGCATTGACCTTGCCGTGGGGGGATATCTCCGTTCTCTACTCTAGACGAAGGGCATCTTGTAGCAGTATGGCGTATGTGATGATGGTAGGGTGATGTGGGCTTGAACGTTCACCATTGTGATGGCGTCATTGTCACCTATAAACTGGTCATGCAGAGTGGTTTTGTTCCCGCTGTTGATGTGGCTAAATGGCTTCAAAAATGTTAAACAGTTTGGCACGGCGTGCGAAATTTTGTAACCCCATTTTGAGGGGGAGTAACTGTCTCCATGTTTAAGCAAAATGCATAATTAAATTAATGTCCTTCTTGTCATTCAAACGATCGCCGGCGGGTGCAATGTGATGGGCATGGTTATCCAGGCAGCTTTGTCAAGAATTTAGGTCATTCTAAACGGTTTTGTTTCCAAATGTACTATTTCTAACGTGCGAGTGTTCGCAAAAATCAGTAAAAAAAATAAGGGACAAAGCAAATTAGCGTTCAGTAAGTTTTTTTGTTGCAATGATGTGGCTTGGTCAAATGATGTCATGGTGACGTTAGTGCATCCATCAGATGGCTTACATAGTCGATGGTGCCAATATTTCGTGCAGACACGTGTAATCGGTTAATTAGCAGCAATTTGCTATTAAAAGCAGGGTGAAACACGCATATAAACGCAACGCTAACTATCCTTGTTGGGCAGCGTGATTTGGCAACGTATCTTGTAGGCCACTTTTCTGGAATGGGAAAAAAAAACCATTGACATATTTGAAATGGCGCGTTGTGTTTCGCACTTTCCCTTCTAGTATTTCTGATTTCTATCTTTAGTAGCTCTTGGAGACAGCTCCACAAACGACGTGTATACTAATTTACTGTCCCATATCAGCCGTAACGATAGTGCTTCCTGGCTATTTTCAAGAGTAGTCTAGCTTCTGTCATGACAGCCAGCCTCAATCGGATTTGACGTTTTTAGGGCTACCCCAGGCCTGGTTAACTTGGAAACCCTGGATTTGCCAGGGAAATTGGGAAGACATGAAAGTCGGGTAGTAATGATATATTTCGAAACAAAAATGTGAGAAATTTATTTATTTAATGATAACATTTGCTTTCGCAAGAGCTTACGGTGTTCACCGAAATAAGTCACGAAAAACCAGCAAATTAAATTCAGGCCATGAAGTTCATGGGTAAAGTTATGACAATGACATAATGCACAGATTTTCAACAATATCGTGCTTTGATGTCATCAAGGAATGAAAGCCTAACAAACCTTTTTGTTTTAAAGTGCTTTAATGGATTTTAAAAAAAATTATTGGCGTGGAAAAGTAATTGAAAATCCAGGAATTTACGTACCAAATCTAGTAGACACCAACGTAAATAGGCTATCAAAGTCAAGACATGGCATACTCAGTCCTGCGTCTATTGAAATAAGGAATTCCTGTTTAAAATCATAAACATCCCTTGGCCAAGAAAAGTTGTTTTAAAAAAACCCGGAGAATTCGGGAAAGTTGAAAATTTTATTTCTGGGGGAACCCCGTTTTATCTTTGGACGGTTTACGAAACTCCCCAAAAGTACGTTATACGAAACAATTAAATGTCCAATTTAGATCCACTTTAAAGATCAAAGTGGCGTTCTTGTTGCGCTCACAAGTGTTTACAAACAACTAATAAAACTACTTTCTCAAATTGATGACTTTGTTCGAAACGTGTTGAACTTTTCATTGCGCATGAATTACAACCTAATGCCGCCCTTTCGATCCGGCTTTCTAATGCAGCCCATTAATCCAGCGTGAAATTATTCACGTGTGTTCCAGTTTGCGCTGTCTGGCGCCTCGTATCGCACATCATTAAACAACCTTAGTGACCTTAGATGCGCCTTGCGGTCGCTGGATTACAAAGTAACCTGCGCTGCTAAAAAAATGCAGATTTGGAGAACAGCGTAACCACTTGTTTGATCTCGCTGCCGGATCGGTCACGTGGTTGCCTGTGGCGCACGTGTGACACTTCGGAGCGGTGACCGTGAGGACTTGTTTCGCGTGCTGCTGCGACGCTCGACTTGTTTGATTTGGATGTCTCGCTCCTCTTTGACATCCTCGTCGCAGGGGCTGAGGTTAATAGGCTCGAGCTTGATTAAATTTGCAATTCATTCGATATGTGGGCATGCTTAATTAAATTTGTTTCGCGGAATTGGCGGTGGCGCTGTCGTATGCGTGCGAGCAGACGAAGCTGGATTCGTGGTGCTTTACTGCACTTCTTCGACATTGACTTGTCTGCGTTCTGGGCTGTGATCGGTGACCAACTGATCACTCATTCCATTAGTTGTTTCGAAATGACACTCGACTGGAGCGGCTCTTCAATAGACCAGGCCTTGACTTGGTTCGATATGATAACAGCCCTTCTTTTTCTTAGAGGTTGGACAGAATTCTTCTTCTCAGACATGAACTGCCTCTGTTGCCGGAATAATGACGTTTGAAGCATGATTTATGTGTCGGTGCCGAGTGCGTAAGATTAAGGCTGGGGCGAAAGGATGCCCATAATGGAAAAAAATGCTTCAAATATTGGTTTAAAATTATTGGATCAAATGTCCACCATGTAAGGAATGCCAAATTTATTCTTCGCAGCTTACAATTGGTCGCCCACTATGGTCAGATTGGCATTGTCTCGTTTATTTATATTAAAGTAGAAAAACTCCATCAGTTGACCTCCGGAAACGGCTTTCCCCCCGCACTGAAACCTCCGAAGTTGGGCATCTGAGTTTGCACATGGTGTTTTATCAAAACGTTTTATTTAATTATTAGAATAATACAATATATATGAGACCCTTATGGTCGACCAACTCTATAGAGGGATTTTTTTTATAATAATGAAGTGTTTAAAAGCGAAAAAGGTGTCTGATTATTTTACATGGTGGGCATCCTTTTTGGTCATATTTAAGGTGGCATTGTTAAAGCCTTAGCTAAGTGTGCTGGGAGTTCAGATTACTCGACAGCCATTAATGGCTCAGGCTTTTTTGGATTCTCTTCCCATTGTTAGGCTCGAACTAATTGCTCAGGTGCGCAGTATTTTCCGCACGAAAGCACGGTATTTAATCCGCCGAACAAAACACCTCGTCGCAATCTCGGGTGACAATTCTTGCATCCTATTTGCTGAGTCTTTTGACGTACTCGGTGTTGACTTTTGATTTGTTCGTTTGTTCTCACAGTCCGAGGTGGCAGCGAAGTCATCAGCGAGGCTGATGCAGAATGTGACGTGCAATTAATTGAGCCTTGCATGGCAGCTTATCATCGGCAGTAATGGTTTTCCATTTGCCAAACTGATCTGGGTCGGGTCTTCACCCCTTCTTTGATGCCATAATGTTGCAAAAGGTCGATCGATCCCGGGAACGACCAACCGGTCGGCTAGCTTCGATCGTCGGGTACTGCAAAACAAATCGAAGTTGTCTGGCTGCCTCTTGCCTGGGCTACGCATTTGTAGCAAGCTCTTGCAATATTGACAGTACTGGGTCTGCTTGGAAATATTGGAAATACGGTTGTAAATGTCGAGTGCTCTTTGGGATACCGAGTGGGTTAGTCGGACGAAACCCACGCTCCCCCTGGCAGTGCAAAATAAACAACCATGGAATGCGAAAGCAAACTCTACGGCCATTAATTCCTAGGCTATATGGGGTTGTGCCAGTCTCAAAAGTTTGGTTCATGTGCAAACTATGTGTCATCCAATGCTTATCTTGAGTTGTTAACACGGTGTGGCGTCTTCTGTTGATTGTTCCGAAGTTTCGTTGCACAAACGATAGCATGTTTGCCCAAAAAGGAAAACTCAGCACGATTTGTCTTAGCATGGAGTGCGTGCCAAGTTCTGGCAAGGTCAAGGTGGATTTATGCAGGTGATTCCTACGCAAGTACACCGGTGCTTAATCTGTCGCCTATATGTGCAACTCTAGCAGGTGTTGTAAATGCTTTGGAATGCTCAAATAGGGCAAGATGTTAGGACAATTTAATTTGTATTACATTTGTTGATGTAAAGTTTAGGTCATGGAAGTCGTGGAATATAATGTTAATTACCAATTTTCTATTCTTTGATGTCATTAGAAATCAAAGGATAACTAATTTTTTCCGTATTTGCAATAATTTAAAAAAATATTATAGCTTTAAAAATTTATTAAAAATGAAATTTAGAGTACCAAATACAGTAAACGCCATTGATAGTTAATAGTTAACACCGAAGTCAAGACACGGCACCTCGGTCAGTCCTGCATCTTATATGGAATTCCTCTTAAAATCATATAGCATTCCCAGCATTTGCATGTCATAAATTTATGTATCGTTGGGGAGCGAAATTTAATATGAAAAAGGGAAGTTGAAAAATGTATTTCTGGAGGAACCCTGCATAGGTGGCACTGCTTAAATCATTAGCACACTGTAGCTTCAGTTGGGTAAACATGTTAACCGGTGGTTTGGCTGTTTAACCCTACTGCTTTAACCTGAACCTTTCTTGCTATTTGTCTGTGGTCGGTTTCATAGGAATTGACTGTGGCAAAATTGCCACCTTATGGAGTGTCAGATCGAAGATGGCGTGCATGAATTAATCCATAAAACGAATCGAATGCAAGTGACTCGTTCCACTAATGCATTAGAGGGCGCCACGGGCGAGTGCTGTCCCTTTGTTCGCGAACAAGTCCAGTGGCCTTTGTCGCTGTTATTGACAAGTCTCGCCACCCTTGCTTTTGTTTCCAATTGGCCTTTTGTCATTGCGGTCATCTTAATGGGTGGACGGAATTATCGAGCGGCATCGCTGCGAGGGATTTCCCCTCGACTGGGCGTTTGTCCTTGCGGCTGCCAGACCCGACGTTTGCATGCAAATTTCTGCCTTGTTGTTGCTTTTTATTAACGGCTGATGGGAGCCATTCATCATGCCGGGTTTCGTATGGAAAATGAGTTAACCCATTTTAATGGCATTTTGTGTGGCGCTAGCCTCATTATCCAATGGTGAACATCACGCGGATGTGCGCCTGCAAACACGGCTGCAAAGGGGAGCCATCCGGTGCCATATGGGGGAATTGCGAATTTGCGATGGTATTTGGGTCATTCGTTGGTCAAGAAAGGTCGGATTCGTGGCTCCCTGCCGACGTGCGTAGCATCCCTGCTTGAGGCTGCTAATTCGGGCTTGATGAAAACGCACGGTGACTGCACACCGGGAATTTGACCCCCTTGCACGACGCCACTGATCTAATTTAATAAACATTGAACTAGGGATGTTCCTTCTGCGACTTCTGTTAAGATGATGCTGCGTGGTTTACGCCAGTGCAACAGAAAGGAAATTATTAAGCATGACATGTTGCAGGTTAGCAGGATGATAAACCACATGCATGCTGGAATAGTTTACAAAGCAAGCACTGTTTTTTATATATTAAAAACAAGGGCAACGTTTTATCCAGCTGAGAAACGTAGATAATGGTTAAAATATATCGGGATGGGGAGGAAGGAGGTGGGGGTAAGTTCTTCTTTCCCAAAATCAAGTAGGCTTACTGCAGGATTCAGCTCCTAGCCTCACAGCTGACCCATTCATGGGTTTTAATAGTCGAAGGGTATCCAACCATAACGGTGTAACTGTCATACCTTCAAAATCTATTTTCAACTTGATGCTTCACATTGCAGGAGTAATTCAGAACCTAACCTTGGTAAGGTGCACATGAATAAAGGTTATTCATCGTTGGCCCCATAGAACCACCTCAGTGTTCCAAAAAAAACCAAATGTATGGTCGAGTTAGTAAAGCCTGGACGTCAATATGAAGAAATGCGCTGCTGCCCTACTTGCCAGTTGCCACAAGAGAAGAGGGTGTTTTGAATATTTATGGCTGGTGCAATTCGTGTGGCACATACGTTTTGCTTGCACAATTCGTAATTAAACACGATTCGTGTACAACGTTTGTTTCACAAAAGAATTGTTTTTTTCTCTCTCTAGTCTTCTTAAATGTCGGCACCTTTCATTTGTTCAATTAAATATATTATCTGCACTAGGCCTATCACAGGGTTATTAATTAGAAATAGCTTTTGAATGTTTGTTGATGTTATAAATGCTGGATATCTGCATTAGATAACTAGAGGGCAGATGCGGGTAATTAAAATTTCTGTTCGACGTCATGCCAGAATTGACTCGGGTCAATGCAAGCAGTCCACGCCATAATCCAAAACGCATAGATTTGTATTTTAGCATTGCATTTAATGCAAACTTCAGTGCAATCATCAATCAATACTAATGACAAAATTGACAACCACTCGCTCTTCGTGGCGATGGCTTTGGCGTCCTGATCATGTCTTTGGCTCTTAAATTCGCAAAGTTTATGCTAAGCGGGCATCGATTATGCTCTTTAATTTGCATCTTATTGAATGCTGAAGGCTTGAGAGGAATCGAAATGGCCAATCCCTCGAGAGTGGAGTGAAATAATCTCGGTTTGGGGATCGGAATGCGACCCATCCTTCTGTCCAACCAAGTCGAAATGTACGGTTTTAAAAGGTTGCTTTCACTCGTACTTTTCTGCAATGGTTGACTTGGCTAAAGAATGAGAACCACTTGTTGAGAAAACGTGCTTGCCGGAGGCCCTTGACGAGAAAAGTCTATGAAAGAGTAAATGGATGTTTCATTCAAGCATGAATTATTGAAAAAAAGAAAAACCTGGCGCTTCGTCAATCTATGCCTACGTCTTGTCACTTTTGTCACTTCCTCGTATGTCGAACAAACGACGTGTTTTTGGCACTTCGCCTCGTGCAACTTCGAAGATCCTGCCAAAACGCTCGCAGCGCCTCTGGTGGCCAATGGAAACGGCCAAAGATGGCTTTTCCGGTAATTGAATGAAATCCGATGGTCATTCGATGCGAAATTGAATTAAACGACGCCGGGCGGCCATTTTTAGTAGCTGGATTTATGGCCGTGGTCGGCGTCCCGTAGGAACTGGAGATGGCTGCACTTGTGCACTATTAATGAGATGTCCGCTTTAATCATGCGGGAGTTGTTTAATGATCTTAATTCTGCATATTTCATGGCTTCCGGTGGCCTCTGCGCACTGCCTATTTGCTCCCTGTGGGCATGACCCCGTCGCTGGTGCTCACAGCCTCGCCAGTGGCAAGTGTTTAATGAAATCTTGTACGATCCTGAAGTTGTTTAAAGCAGTACATATCGCCGAAGAAATCAGTACTAAACCTAGAATTGTCATAGTGGAACAATCACAAGTCAGGGGAATTTTGCTCAGATTATATGTGCCAGCCTTAAATTGCCGTAATCTCAGACGTAATAGGGCGTGTTTCGTCACCATATTACACATGCAGGTCTACAGCGTATTTGATTGATTTTGTTAATGCATTCGGTTTTCAGATTCGTATGGGTATTGTCATCTAAGCAGCCTGATCCCAACGTGATCACATGACTAAGCGGTACCCACTGTACATGACAACAAATTTCTGCGCATTGGAAAATTTGGATCTGTCATGCGTCCCACAATTTAAGTTGTATTTCAATGGTCAGTTGATAGCAATCCATTCTTGGTCCTCCGATTAAAGCATGCCATGGGCAAGTTTCTGTCTGTACTGTAGATAAGATCAAAAATTCATCACAAATGGTCGTTTCCGCAAGAGCTATCTCAAATTTTCTGTTAAAAGTCGATCAAAAATTGATCTGTTTATTGACAGACCGTGAGCGTCTTTCCGAGAACCATTCGACTTCAGAGCGCTTTCGATGAATGTCACTGTGCTGACCTTTTTGGGATGAATTTTCACTTAGGTATGTTACTGTTTACCACTCCCATCCCCAAAGCATAAATAAACATAACACGAACGATTCCCACGGGACTCGCAGGGCAGACTGGAATGCGTGTAGACCTAGCCCCTTTCACGTAAAGTATTCGTTATTGTCATAAAAAGACAATGCTTTTGAATTGTAGAAAACGGTAAATTTAATGAATTAAGTCATTACTTTAATTGCTTGAACTTGAACTTGCAAGGTTGAAAATGTAACGACTTAGGGCCGGTTGCGCCATAGTAGGTTAAATAAAAGGTTAGCTAACATTGGGTTGCCTATTAACCACGAGTTAACCTAAGGGTCAATAGATTTCTGTTGCACCGTTTTACTATAGGGATTTTTAACCCAAGGTATAAATAACATGGAGATAACCTGTTGTAGCTAGGAATTCTGGGAAGAATTCATTATATTACAAACTAGGTTAACCCTGCCTATTAGCTGGGTTAACCTGCTGTTGTCACAATGCTTTTCCTTAGTTAACTAGAGATTTACTTCGGTTTTTGCTTAACGTTTGTTGGTGAAACAGGCCCTAAGTGAGCAGTTATTTTA
>JAQIXS010001929.1:0-25845 GCA_034700785.1 Rossiulus vilnensis | reverse complement strand
CCACCCTGCTCCTTTCCTGGCTTTTTTTAGGTTTTTGGAAAAAATTCCCCGACTTTATAGAATGAAGTTTGTAACGTTTTTTCCGTTTATTCGCATTTTAACGCGGAAGTCAGGGAAATTTGCATCATATAATATGCCAGCCTTAAACTGTCATCTCAAATGATAAATTGTTTACGATACTGTTTAAAAGAGGGCGCTACTGCTTAACAAGAGTTAAGTCCCCCATTTTCTATAGCACATTTTCAACTTTTGAAAAAAAAAATCATTTAAGAAAATTGTAAAGTTGAAAGTGTGCTATAGAAAACGGGGGAATTAATTTTTGTTGCAATTTCAGGAATCTATCCATGGATCCCAGGTTAAGAACCTCAGTGCTGAGAATGTAATGCGAGATAGCGCAACTACTCAGATAGCACAAATTGTTCAGATGGCATCATTGTCACCTAGAAATATCGTCATAAGCTGACGTAATAAAGTGCTGGAGTCCAATCTGACGTCATATGGACATCCTGTAAATTTCCCCCCAAACATAGGTGTAAATGTTGAGTTGGAGTAGTTCCACCACTGGGTACAATAAGCTTTCTATTTTCCAACATGTGCAATGACTTGGCCGCCAGTTTACTTCAACATCCGGAAATTCTAAAATGTCTTCAATGTTTACTACTGCAAGGCAAGAACCCAGACTGAAGCCGCCTAATTTGGCGGATGCTCGCAAATGCAAGGGCGTAAAGTGAAGCAAATGAAAAATAAAATTCACGAAGACAAAAACATTAAAGTTGATTTCCCTAGCTGCGCCGTTAAATTTATTGCGGTAGTTAATGGCATTTTTGCATGAGAGTGTGCATGGTACCAGTTGCGAAACTACCCGTGTACTCAAGTGCCAACCTACCAGCAAAAGATGGTGGTTCACCTCGTAACAGTTCACTCGTGTTGCAGTTGACCACAAAACGCTTCCTCTATATGTTTGCCAATAATGAACAGACTAAACCATTGAAAAGATAAAAAAACGCACTTTCTACAGCAGTTTAATGGAAATGCTAGAGTCACAGAATTTCGTCAGATACTGATTCAAGAATTGAAAATGCAAAATGGTCAAGTGCCAAAATGCAAAATGAATTCATTTGATCTATGAACTAAACATAACATTCAACAGTTAAATAATTTTACTTCAAAGCAAAACGTTAATATAACGATGCCTGGCACTTAGACCCTGTTGAATTTCAACTCTTCTATTGGAATCGGGCGTTGAGTAGTTGAAGTACGATGCGGTCTCCACTCGATCAGCTCTCATACTTGTTAAAAATCACATGTATCATTGATACGAACTTTTTTTCGAGCAACAATTTAATTTTTTTTTTCTCAGGCTCTGGAAAACGAAAAATGTGTTCATTTTTTTCCGTAAAAAATCTTTTTGAACGCAATTGAATTTGAAAAATCATAGTCTTTGTAGTTGAATTCGTACTTCAAGAAAAAAAAAACGAAGGAAGAATTAACTAATTCTTACGTTTCTTGTAAAATAAACCCGTACTCTCATAGTTGCGAGGTGGTTGATGAACTTAATGAACTGTTGTGGTGAAATCACGACTCCATTAATTTGCAGTATATTATGGAACTGCCGAAAATTCATGGAACAAGTCCTGGCACTTCCATCGCTCCAGACTTAGCTTTACAATTCCCCTGCCCCAAACTGAGGATGGACGATCAGTACATCAGCAAGCAGAAAGACTCCATAAGTGTGTGCGCCCCACCCTCCATTGGCATGTTGTTTCCTCATTAGTTGATGCTCGCCAAGAAGTGATGTAGTGATGATGATCTAGTGTTGCTTGCATTTTCATTAATTCCAGCCTCTGAACCCAACCTTAAAGTTCGTTCTATCATCAAGCAAAACTTGATAGAGAGACGGAGCAGTCCGTTGCTCAGACCCAAAGTCAGCAAGAGGAGGCCGCCCTTGACAAGTAGGCTCTTTACCTACATCGCCCAGCTCAGCTTTGAACTTTTGCACATATTTGTTCCACATTAAGAAGACCAAATCTGAAGTGTCCATCGCATGGACTGTTGCATCTTTCACCGCCTTTATGGCGTACACTCGTGGTTCATGAATGACAATGCTTATGAAACCCCCGACTAACCTAGGTTGTGTTAACAGCATGGTGCAACCAACATTCCAAATGAATATTAATGCCCATAAAGTGACGTATGTCTGGAAATACGAACCAGTGAGAGTGACCTGAATGCGCAATGAGAATGGCACATTGAAGCAGGTCCACTGTGACCCGAAAAGAACCGTGTTTGTTGGGGGTATATTTTCCAGAAAATGAATGCGCGACCTGTGACATTACCTCCCGTTTATCAGACTCATTAAGTACCGAGGTACATGTATGTAAGGATCAGAAATGTGGCAGACTTGGCAGAGTGGGCTTGCTGCTCAACTTGTCATCAGCTCGTCTAATTAGATGCGATGCGCCGTTTTGGACAACTCATCGAGAATGTCAGTGAAACAAAAATACTCAGTGGGATTAAGAGATTTGCCATCTTGATAGTAATCTGGCGTGCTGCTACAAACAACAGCCCGAAGCAGAAAACCTATTCCTGTTACAAATAATTAGGTCAGTCGACGAGTTAGAATAACAGGAAGGTCCTGCTGTCGCCAAGAAACCTGGGTATTTGTTGAAAGTGCTTAGAAGACGACCTCCAGCGTCCTTGTCTTATAATATTCCACAGCATAACCAGTCAATTTATCTAAACAAAATGGGAGTTCATTTGCTTGCACGATTTTTTTTTTATTGGAACCGATGTGCTACAATGTATTTGAATTTTTCATTCCGCCAAATGTTCCCACAGACAACAAACACATATGTTGCTATTTTCGTGAGACGGGAGATAAAACTGTCTTATCATGACTACAGATTAAAAATAAAACAATACATACAGCTAACAATGTGACAAAGTGCACGATTTACCTACAAAAATACTAGTATGGGACTATGGACTAACAAAAGCTAGACCGCCACAACAAAGTAAATATACTAAAATAGCAACATCAATAATAATAATAATAACAATCCACAAATGGCGTAGAAATAAAAAGTAGAACGACTGATATTTGCTTTCAATGCTAACTAATTCCTTAGATAATTCATAAATGAAGCGTTTATCACAATTTGTACAAACGTTGATATCAGTGCCATGAGCACATTTTTCTTAGTCCAAAATTGGACCCCAAGCACTATTCCCTGCAATTCCAAATATCATGTTCTCTGCATTTTCCTTGACAGGCCCCATTCACCGACTGGTATCTTGCTGTTATAAATAACGAGCAATCTGCAGATGAACTAAATGTCCTTGACCCATTTCGAGTACACTGTACTGTTCTGGAAGCTTACAAGACGCAACAGATGTGATCTGAAACTCACCAGAAAAGAGCAAACCAGTCGCAATTCTTTCTTACTCTTTTAGTTTAGCTTCGGTTTAAAAAAATGATTTCCAGCATATTTTGAAAACAATCAATTCGCCATGCCTCATTGCTGCCATTTTCACGACACATCCATGTCGCTTCACTGGTCAAACTATCTTAGTCCACACTGCAAACCGCATATGGTTGCATAAATTCAGCATCCACAGGGCATGTCTTTCTCCTAATTCTGTTTGGTACTAAAGAC
This sequence comes from Rossiulus vilnensis, assembly GCA_034700785.1. NCBI lineage: Eukaryota > Metazoa > Arthropoda > Diplopoda > Julida > Julidae > Rossiulus > Rossiulus vilnensis. The sequence goes on along the minus strand of JAQIXS010001929.1, from coordinate 22,189 downwards.
CTCTGCAAACGTTTTCACGAAAGCTCACGAAAGCCTGACCTCCACCTGCAATTTCGTTGCAATTTGTAACCCTCGATTGCGCCCATTTTTACAGTTGAGACTGGAAACAGCACTCCCGATTCCAGCCCCAACTCGCCGCCCAATGGAATCACTCTACATTCACGTTCCAGCAGTGGAAGTACAACGATTCATGAGGTACTTGATCGGGCATCATTGTCCCCTCCTGGCCCCCGACAGCAGATTCTCATTTCAGATCTCATTCCAGGAAATCAGTGGGTCTACCTACGGCGCCCTGGGACAGGGAAGCATAGGCGATCTCACCCTGTATTCGTCACCATCATTACCAAACATCTCTCTGGGAAGGCCTCATGTCCCCAACAGCAGTGGTGTAAGTGTAACATCCTTATTTCCAAAAAGCCATTTCTTACCGATTTAAGGTATAGTACTCTACAGTGCCATAAATACCGTTGAGTGGAAAACATGCAGTTTAATGAAAGTCAACTAGGGCTTGTAAAGCAATTAATAAAACAATGTTAAATAAGTTTAAACATAGGTAAAAAGCAATTCAATTTTCTCACAGTGAACTAAGTTAGGATGTGCAAGATGCAAAATGATTAAGTGATCACATTGACTTACATTAATTGAATAACACGAATGACTACATTAATGTATAAATGCAAGCAAATATTGCAGCATTTCCAAAGTTTTGTAAAGCAATGTGTAATAAGTTAAACAAAAGTAGAAAGCAATTAAATTTTCTCACTCCAGTGGACTAAGTTTGAATGTCTAAGATACAAAATGATTACATTGATTTACATTAATTACGTGACTACATTAATTTGAATTAATAAAACAATGTTACATTAATTTAAAAATGCAATTACTAAAACAATGTTAAATAAGTTAAACATACGTAGAAAGCAATTACATTTTCTCACAGTCGGATGTCCAAGATACAAATGACTGATTACATCGATTTACATTAATTAAAAAACGCAGTCCAATATTGCAGTAGCCACCATGGTTAAAACCAAAATCGATAACTATTCCTGACCCTGTGTTACTTTCATGATGAACTTCTTTAAAAAAATGTTGTTGACTATCACTGGGGTTGTTTTTTGTAACGTCATGCGCAAAAGCATACCGGTGTAACAGTTGTATTTATTCAAATCAAGTCAACTCAGGGAGTGAATTCCATACCTGATTTACTTTACGTTTGTCACCTGCACTGGGTGACTAACAGCATCGTTAGATTGAATTTCGATTAAAGTAACAAAATGACCAGAAATCCGTCATTAACCCATGAAAATGATTCTGCGCAGCATAAGCTGGCATACTCAAAACCAAGTGTGAGAACGCTTAATTGCATTCCATGTATGATGTTAAAAAACGTTGTACGCCCCTTGTTTCAGCTTCTTGCATCGTTGTGTTCTAGGGTTCTCCGAGCAGATGCAACAGTGATTATTGGGGTGTTGTGCATCCAAATAGATGTCCTTTCTAAAAGGAGAGCTCGTTGGTCTTTATTAGTGACAAGCGCAAATGTTGCGGCTAAATCGGGCCAGGGTGTTAAAAGAGGCGCAAGATGGGAAAGCCAAATGCTTAATGTTTCAACGACCACATATGTCGACCATAAAACGGGGCTATTTTTAGCCACTGCCAAAAGTAGTTTCCATCAGCTGGAATTTTAAAAAAGAAGTCGTTTGATAAGAATTTGGGGAGGTCGAGTATTTTAGTGCTGGAGCAGTTTTTTTTTAAGTTCAAGTTTGAAGGAGCTGGAGTGAGAGAAAACAGCCAAAACAGATCCAGTTCGTGGGAACTACAAAACGTTTTTTTTTTGCCATCTGTTTTGTTTTCAACCATTAAAAAAGGGGGCCTTATTACACTGATGCTGCTCCAGAGTCGTGTTACGTTTTTTTATAGCGCGAAGTGGTTGCGCAAAAAAAAAATCGAGTCCCTTTTACGTAAACACGTGCAGTCTAAAAACAGAAAATGTAAAATTTGCCCAAAGCTTGCGTTGTCCGTCAAGAAAGATTTTACAGAAATCAACGTCAGCAAGAATGCATTTGGCTGAATTAAGCAGAATCACCCAGAAAACAGAAGTGAAAGACATTTCACCCGCTTACTTGTCTTGCCATATGAGCAGGAGATTTTTACGAAACGTTCTAAGCATCCAGGAAGAGCCGAATCTATTGAACATCAGGTATTATCAATGAAAACGTATAAATTTGCAATATCTTTACTGAATTAAGTGCACGAAAGGGCGTACTGAACACATTTAGCCGTAAAGTATGCACTATGCAATGTTATAACAATTTATCTACATGTATTTCAAATTGCCAATGCCCTCTGTGATAATTCTGTGCAAACCACTGGCAACCAGGAAACACTGCAACATATACTAGGCAAATTACACATTTTTGCTTCAGATACTTATTTCAGTTGCTGAATTTAGTAAATGGGCATTTTATCTATCCAGCAGTTTTCTTTCCAAGCATTCACTGACTATGGAATGGTTCCATGAGATTTTTTCCACAAACCCATGACGGTGGTATTACAACGTGGAATTCGGAACCCAAACGAACAACAAGACAATCGACAGCCATATCTATATAGTCGGATTAGCAAAAAGAATAAACTGATCCTTTACCAATCAGATATATTGCCTTCCCCCATAAAGAAGGTCACGCCTAATCGGCGCCAATGCCCACCGATAGTGAATGTTCATGGGAAAGGAAAGATTAATTGCACAAGAGACTCTTTCTTTCTATTGGTCCATTTGAATTCCCAGTTTCTTCTGGAGTTAATCCGACTATAGGTTTTTTTGTTATCCATCATCTTAGATCTTATGTATTAGTAGAGTAGCAGATCTTAAGGCATCAGTAGTAGATCTTAAGAGATCTTAGACATCAGTAGCAGATCTTAAGAGATCTTAGACATCAGTAGCAGATCTTAAGACATCACCAAGCCCCACATCCCAGCCAGAATCCTGCTCGTTAAACAGGTGTTATGGGCTGATAGCACGCCTGCTTGCGTTCTCAGAACGCCACCTTTTTGATAGCCTTCCAAAGGAACAAGGCCAACGTCTGTATTCCGCCTCATAAAATGACTATTGCATCCAGAGATAGGAGCGTGTCAGACAGGCCGACCAATGGCACGCTTTGTTTCACTGGTGTGGCCTCATATCCTACACCGCGATAGCAATCAGTGATATGCATTACATCCTTGTTTAATTCCGTGCAGACAGTGTGCGCTACAAAGTCAACGCGACAGGAAAGGCAAGCGAACAATTTATCGCTTCCTAGCGCTTAATTTAGCATTCTTTGGGGTGTTGGCTCAACAGCTTTTTCTTACCCAACAACAAATATAGATGCTGAAGGCTGCGTGCACCGCACGTTTTAATGCCTCAAGCTTCGAATGCCTGAAGAGCTTTCTTCTTGCTAGACTTTCCTCATCAGAACTCTGGCATGAGTAAGAGTGTTTGAGTCAGTATGCTATTGCTAGAACATGAGCCGGTATATACACCACGACAGCCTTCTCCTCAACGGTAACTTAAAAATACAATGTATACATACACCCAACATGATACATTCTCGTGCCGATGACACATCGCTGAATAAAGAAGGGATAATTTATGTCGAAAGATGCATGCGAAGAAATGCATCCCACGAAAGGTAGAAAAACTAACAGCTGGTTTCTGTCAATTTGTCATTTCAGGAGAATGGAAGCAAAGTTGCAACCATGTCTGAAGCTCAACTGAGGGCCATGGCGGCCTCTCGATTAGGGGCGCCTCTGACAGGCCACATGCTGCATGGGATCCTTCCCTTTTACCCTTCACTTCCAGGTAATCTTTCTCAGAGTATATTTCAACAGTTTTAGAAGTCTTATGTGACGAAAAATCATCGGAATGGTTTTTAAATAAAATAAGTCTGAATTCAGCAAATATTCTTAGGTTGAAACTGTCTAAGGGAGAATTTTGAAATTTGGTAATCCCTTAATTGTTGATTTTAAAATTGTCCGTATCGTGGCACTCAAATGTAAAGTCGAAGCATTAGTTTTTTTATTTCAATTTTTAGAAGTACTTTTATAACTTGTCTCTAATACCATATTTTTCCATATTTATACATGGCAATGGTCAGTCGATCGGATTCGTCTAATTTTATGATCATCATTTTTTATGTTTTGTCATATATAGTTTAGCTTTACTTTGCTGTAAGGTTAATTTTAGCCCTTAAGAAATTTTTTGATGAGAATAAGTACATTTTAATGATAATAATTTTCTCTAAACCTGCTTTTTGTAAATTCCCAACTTTTATGTACTTACAATTTAAAAAAAAAAACTTGTGTCACAATCTAAAAGGTGGTGGCAGAACTCAGGCCCCAAGAGGGGTTTGACTCCCTCCATTTAGAAAAGTAGTTTTCTACAAAATAAAACAGCGTAAATAGTTACACGTCATTTACCCATATACTATACACAACAAAATCCTTTGTGATTCCGGTCATACACTTGGAAAATTACGTATTGCAAAGTTTTCAACGGCTTATGTTTCTAACACAGTCATCGACGGTGAGTTCCCACCCCCGACAAGTCCAGCCTACATCCAGCAGCAGATGAAAAACCTGGAGCAGACGAGGTCCAGTGGACCGACTGCCACCATTATTCCCGGCCTGTACCCTGGAGGACCGATCACGGACGCCCAGGTAGCCCAGGCCAGGCTGCACCGGACGGGGCATCGGCCACTTGGCCGAACCCAGTCAGCCCCTCTACCGCTGGGAGGAATCCAGCTACTTACTCAGCAGCAGCAGGAACGGTACTTGCAAGAGAAGCAATTGTACGAGCAGCAACAGCAGCATAATCTACTCAAACAAGTAAGGACTGGGTAATTTTCCCTACTTCCGGCCGATGCCTCCGACTGGCTTATGCACGGATTTGCCTGCATGAGCCGATAGTCAAATTCTGCTGCACCAGTATTCCCAGCAGAAATAAGAAGTGGAGTGCAAATATGACTATAAAATTATGGTTGTACAGGAGTTATTGTCTTGTATACCGTATTTGCTCATATGTAATCCGCATCCCGAAATTGGACCTTAGTTTTAAGAAAAATTTAATTACAGCTCGATTATCCGAGGACTGGTGATCCGATATTTGGCTTAACTGAGATGAAGCATCCTCGGATAAGCGTTCTGATTAACTGGCTCTGAGGTATCGAGTAGATAAACATTGAAAAAGCATCATAACAAGAACGGGAAGAGCGTTAAGGTGTATATGGCTGCTTGGAAGGCTGAAAATCTGATTAATACTGAGCTGATTTTTTTCGATTTTTACATAATTCATATTTGTTGTGTTGCAAGTTGCCGGGTTGCAAGTACCTCGGATAACCTAGCTTTCCACCATATTCGTTACATTAACTTTTTCTTAGTTTATTATTGAGAGTTAACTTGCTTTTAAAACCATTTAAAACTACCAATACCCTCCGTGGTGAAGTCCTTTTCTGTTTACTTTTGGGATAAATAGAAAGCGATTCCATTAATCGATCTTCTTGAAAAGTGATCTTTTAAGCCGCACCCCTTCTTCAGATCTTAAAATTTTGGGGGTAAAGTGCGGATTGTACGCGAGCAAATACGATAACTGCAGTTTTAGTTATGCGGCTTCATTGCACTGCGACTATTTTTCTGCTGGGTAGAGAATTCAAAATCTGTGCTTTTAAAGAAAAGTTTTGTTTAAGCTGTCACTGGCCATGAGTTGTAGCATCCTTCTAGTGCTGCACGGCCTTATGTACAGCATGTTTGTTTTGAAAAAAGCATATAACCATTTCACATTTCTCCAATCTGTATCCTCAGCTGCTGGTTTGAATTAGCAATTAAACGATGTTTTGACGCCTCCAGTATTGAATTTCTCAAGCTTTTGACTATCTTTAAAACGGAACGTTCGATTTTCAAGAATCGAGCAAGCAAATCACGTTCAGCATGGCATTCTCCGTCCAAAATCCATTTCTGGCAGCCTTATAGTCGTCGGCCTAGCACTGGTGTTTCTTGTCTTTTAAATGCATTTCTTACGTTCTCTTCACGTAGAACTTCACCATTCCTGCAGTGTCTGAGCATGATGAGCATGATTTGTTTGAACCTGATGTAGGTCTACGTGTGTGCATGCCCATTTATCCAAAGGTATTAATTAGACTGTAATTTAACTATTCATATGCTAGGCTAATTGCAATGACAAGCGATGCTGTCAGAATTCCGCCTGCAGATTCTACAAACAGTTCAATTGATTTTTGATCAACATTAGGCAAAATCAAATTCATTCAGTGTTACAGACACAAATTAGATAGCAAAAACTTTAAAATACACCAACATTCGCAAAACATTTTGGGCAACAGTGAGTCTCAGTTAAATTTGACATACATCATTGGAATGCCACAGAAACCCTGTTTGTCGCATGTTGCATTTGATGTGTTTCTCTCACCAGGGTGGAAACGTTTGATATAGCCATATAAGGGATTATATATGATGTACCTGACCATGTAGGCCCATTTGTGGAGAATTTTGGATTTATTTATATATAGATATGTATGGACACAGACAAATGGCTATATATGTCTATTTGTGGCAATTTTAGATTTGCCCATATTTGGAATCCATGCATTGATATCAATGGACATAATTGTGGCCAATTTTGGGTTTACCCATATGTGAAATATATGGATATGATCATATTTGGTTTTTGAATAGACATGTAAGTCCAGTTGTGGGCAATTTCGGATTTCCAAGAACAAGTTTGGAATATATATAGATATGAATGGACAATATGGCCATATAGTTCCATTTGTAGTCAATTTAGGATTTATCCATACATGGAAAAAGTCATATATACACATATACTTTTTGTACCTGGGCAAGCTCAATAAAAACCTCTAATATCCCGACTTTAGTGGTAGTCTAATACAGTTCCGATTGTTAGCACTGACCATTCGAGTAATATGTCACGAATTTGCAGCACATCCGACAAACGGTGCTGACCAGGGCTGGCAGCAAGAACCACGTGGAAAATGTGGAGGAAGAAACCGAGGCTGCTGTGGCACTGGCCATGCGGGATCAGGAAGTGATCGACCTCACGGACAAGAAGGACGACTCGGAACTGGTGCAACAGCAGAGGGAGCGTGAGGCCTTCCTACAGCAGCAGAGGGATTTGATGATGCGAAACACGCTTACCATCAGCGAGGGTAAGTTGTCTTGCACGGCTTCTTTCAGTTTCGTGGTGAACCGATACATCTCGTTGCATCTGACAATGGGCTTGGCAATATTAAAGGAACACGAGCATTTTTTTTTTACAACAAATAGCACCAAACTAATGCTCGTTAGCTTAATTTGTGATGTACAAGATGTATGAAATGTTTCATTTCCTGACATGGTGTAGACAAGACGAGGTAGTGAAGTTCTGTTTACACAAATTGTTCCAGCTTGGATATGCAGTAGCTATTAATACATTTATATGTTTACTACATCACAAAATAGCACAATTAATGCTCATTTTTGTAGATAATCTAAAAACTGTTAAAAACAATGTCTAACATTGTGTATACAAAGTTCCTTTGAAATTTAGAACGCCTGGTTTGGACTGCGCATGCTGGGCGAATCAACAATGTCCTTTTGCGTACATAAATTTACTTACTATGAGGTCTTTACGTATTCAGAATGTATGGCTTGTTCATTCAATTTATTAAATTTATTTAACGACGTTCAAGTCTAACGCATGCCATGCGGCCTTGGCCAAACAATTCCATTTTCCAATTGCATGAAAAATTCATTCTATGGTGGATTAAAATCATGATAAAATCTTATCTCTTACAACACTCGTCTAATATAACGTTTTATTATCCCTATGCTTAACCAGTGTACTGAAAATGTTTCAATTAACAGACACCGATTAACTTCTATTACTCACTTTCAACCAAAGGTTTTAGGTCGGTTTAATAGGTTCTTCTAGAAAACTATCAAAACTTCATCAACATTTCTCTTGACTAGCTTTTGCTTTATTTTTCCCCCCTGCAAAATTGTTGGAAAACTCGGTGCCATTCGAGGTCTATTTTGTGGCTAAAATGTTCATAGACAATGTTTTTTGTATAGAGCCCTTGTCTGAAAATTCCAGGAGTAATAAGCCTGCAGTTGAAGGTGAGAATGCACTTTTTTCCCTGCACAGAAATGCTGTTGAGTGTTGTTATCTCTTTGTTAACATTAATATTTTTTTGCCCTGCATTGGTGGCTGTTGCTGGTGTGCAATTTATGTGCTTTGTTACTATTCCCAGTACTTATGATAAGACTTTGAAACGTTTCAGGTTCAGCATTCACGCCACGCTCCCACACAGGGCGTCCTCTCTCCAGGGCATTATCCAGTCCACTGGTGACATTATCGCCATCTGGCAGCCCTCAGGAAAGCTCTTTACCTAACAAGCATACTTTTACAACTGGTAGGTACCCGTACCAACCAGTACTGAAACCATAAAGCACAATTTCAATACTTATGCCAATAAATAAAGCTTAATTAAACATTGAGTAAAGGTACCGTAATTGTTCTTTTTTGGAAATTACAATGCTAAAAATCTAAAAATTAAACAAAGTAATGTGAAAACAAATTACAGTAATACAAATAAAAATTTCCCATGTTCAGTCAACAAATTTATCAGATGACATTTTCGAAAAAATTGAAAAGATGCCAAATAAAGAATATTTTGGTGATTTTATATTCCCATTTGCCATCATAAATTGTTAACCGTTTCTGTCATGAAATAGAACATGATTTTGGCATTTGATTTGGACATTTGAAAATTCCATCAGTCCACAAGAATTAAGAAGGCCGTAGTAAAGGAATAATTGTGTTTTTGCTAAATTCCAGATGAGATCTTTTCATTTGACCAAGTTTTCCAAAATGTCATCTACAACATGATATTTCTTGACTGAACATGGGAAATTTCAATTTATATTCATTTCTTTTCACATTTTCGAAACTTCATTTTCGGTTTTTAGCATACTAATTTCCTTGAAGACAATTCCGGGAAACATCTTTATTCATAAGGCTAAAGTGCAAGAGAATCCCTGTTAATCTTTAAAATCAATTCGTTTTTTTGTTTTGATAATTATTAGAATGCATTAGAATTATTTCAAATAAATAACTGTTGATAACTTCCTTTAGGTTTGGTTTACGACCCCCTCATGCTCAAACATCAGTGTGTCTGTGGCGACAATTCGACCCATCCAGAGCACAGTGGTCGCCTGCAGAGTATTTGGGCACGCCTGCAGGAAACGGGACTGCAGTCTCGTTGCGAGGTGCGTCCAACCTTTTAGCTATTTGCCTTATGTCGCAACAGCTACAGAGGTACACTCAGAATCTTGCATTATGAAGCCTAAAGTGTGCACAGGAACTTACACAAGACCTATTTTCTCCAATTGCAGAGGGTGAAGTCGAGAAAAGCCACGTTGGAAGAAATTCAATCCTGCCATAGGTATTGCGATAGGACACGGCATTAGGACTCCTCCAAATAGAAGCTTATGGAACGCAACAAATCCTCAAATTTCTTCTTTTTATTTCAGTGAGGCACACACATTGCTGTTCGGAACAAATCCATTAAACAGGCAGAAACTAGACATGAGCAAAATAGGTGGGTTGAAGATTTGCCAAATCGGCTGACAATGAGCCGCTTTAAATAATGACCGAGTCATATCACTTATTCTCCCAGCCGAACTTCCCATCAAAAGTTTTGTGATGTTGCCCTGTGGTGGGGTTGGCGTCGACTCAGACACCACGTGGAACGAGCTGCACACGGCAGGTGCCGCAAAAACATCGGCCGGCTGTGTTGTCGAGCTGGCGATGAAAACTGCTTCGGGCGAGATTAAGGTCAGTTACCGTTAAATCCCGACATCTTGTTAAACATGGCGCATGTTCTATTTTGCTTATTGCCCGGCTTCTTAACATTGCAGAATGGCTTTGCTGTGGTTCGACCTCCTGGGCACCATGCCGAGCACCATCAGGCCATGTAAGTTCCGCTTTGTTCTTTGAAATGCTTGCCGAGCAGGTTCGACCATAGTTACTGATTCTGACAATTTATCGATTTAGGGGATTCTGTTTCTTCAATTCGGTGGCCATTGCGGCGAAACAGCTGCGACAAAGGCTGAGGTTGGAGAAAATCCTCATTGTAGATTGGGTGAGTACTGGCCTTTACGCATCGAGCACCAACACGTGAATTTGAGTTCTGGCAAGATTTCGAGTCCAGTGCAATGAAAATCGACTTTCTAAAATTCCAAATTCGGTCCAGGGTTCCTACTGACTTCCAAACCTGTAATTTTCAGGGAAGTAGAACCAAGTGAAATTTTAGATTTTCATGGAAAAGTCAGGAAATTTTCACCAGATAAAATGCCAGCCTAGGGCATACCTTGTCACACGTAGGCAAGGATAGGGAAAATCCCTATTTTCCACAGGGCACTTTTAACTTTTGAAAATAATGATAAATAAAAAATATCTGCAATAGGTCAATAGTTTCCATTTTATTCTGCAAACATTTTTGATAATGTCGGGGAATGTTTTCGAAAAGCCTGTAAAAGTCAGGGAAGTTGAGAATTTAATTTTGGTGGAAACCTGAAGCCGCAATGCTTGTACTTTGTACAGAACTAATTTGTAAAATGTTATCGTTCATGCAGGATGTCCATCACGGTAATGGAACGCAGCAGATGTTCTACAATGATCCCCACGTGCTTTACATTTCCATTCATCGGCACGACGAAGGCAATTTTTTCCCTGGAACAGGTGGATCGGAAGAGGTGCGTATGGCTTTTGTGGTTAAAAACTTCCGCCATTCTCCCAATTTCAATAAAATCCATGGGAAAACATTCACTTTGCCCCTGCAGGTAGGAGTTGATGATGGCGTGGGCTTCAACGTCAACATTGCCTTTTCCGGATCCCTCAACCCACCGATGTCCGACGCCGAATACTTGGCCGCATTCCGCACGATTGTCATGCCCATTGCCAGGGACTTCAATCCAGAGATCATCTTAGTGTCCTGTGGTTTCGATGCTGCGTCTGGTCACCCTGCTCCACTCGGCGGCTACAAGGTCTCCCCGCGATGTAAGCATAACAACATCACACTTTCCAGTGAACCTCTTAGCTTTGTACTCCACTCATCAGCAGAATGGGTTTTACTTGTCATTAACAGGTTTTGGTCACATGACACGCCAGTTGTTGACCCTGGCAGGCGGAAGGGTTGTTCTAGCGCTGGAAGGAGGGTGCGTGGCCTGCTATTTCATGGACTTCCGCTGCTTACGGGAGACTAATCTGACTGCTTCATTTTCAGATATGATTTGCCTGCTATCTGTGATGCTTCCCAAGAATGTGTAAAGGCTCTGCTGGGCGACGAGCTGCTCCCTCTGCACGAAGAGGAGATGATGCGGAAGCCCTGCCAACCTGCGATCGAGACACTGCAAAGGACAGTAGCGATTCAAGGTAACTGCAGCATCAGTGATGCTGCATCATGGTTGTGATGTTGCAAAAACAGTTGTCCTTGGAGACTAAAGTCTATTTCGAACCGTTCTTTCCAGCACCTCATTGGCCGTGCATAAAACGCTGGGCGCAGACAATTGGGTACTCGCTGATTGAGTCTCAGCAAAAGGAGAAGGAGGAAGTGGAGACTGTAACGGCGCTAGCTTCGCTGTCAATGGTCCATGGCAATCAGACCGCAGGATTTGCTGGTCTGTCATCTCACTCTCCCAACGGAGTCCCAGGAGGGAGTCGCCCACCAACAACAGTATCGCCCACAGTCGACGTCGAAACTGTTATACGGCAGAGGTAATTTATACAATCATTACACTTTGGTCCACTGATCTGGTTTCATTTGTCTTTGTGCGCTAACTATCCAAGTTCGGGCGAACAGGTCATTAAAGTCCTTAAAAAGTCATTAATTTATCAACGCAGTTATTTACATTATGGTTTTGTTAAGTCATTGGACAATTTAGAAAATATCAAAACGTATTTGACACAAGAGAATGATCCATGTTGGATTTATAAACTTAAAAAATAAAAATGCTTGTCTTATTAGGCTACCATCTGTTTAAAATCCCGGGCCATATACATGTACATGTGTATATATATATAGGTTAGATCAGAAATTGACCTCAAATGGACCTATGTGACCGTATCTTTTTACATTCGTAAATATGACCGCATATTTCGACATATTTACAGATATGGTCTGTGTATCCATAACTGGAAATTACAATGCAGTAACTTATAATAAAGTTTATAATTTATGGAAAGTGAGTAGCAATGAGATTGTCTTTAGTAGAAAATCGAATATAATAATATAATAAAAAATACAAGTTTTATCACATTTTCAATACAACGTTGTGATTAGAGGATATTTATGAAGGAAATTTTAAACGATTTATAATTTTAGAACACCACAGCAGGTTAGATTCAAAATTAGCCGTTAGTAATAGCTATTACAATGTTTATACGGAGTAAATTTATATAAATACCGATAAATACCTTCTTAGTTTTGACCAAAAATGCAACATGATACAAACATAAAAGGTATAGAAAGACTTGAAAAACTACATTTGTTTGCTTTCCAGAACTCCCGAGCATGGATCTCCCGTTGAAAGCGAAGAGCCAATGGAAGAGGACATCGATGCCAAGTGAAGAAAAATTCGTACACACTCCTTGTCTCAATTATACGTTGAGGGATGCTCGGCCCATTCAGGACTGTTGCAGCAATCCTGCAAAGTACGTAGCATGAGATGCCTGCTGGCAGGTTCTAGAGGACAGTACGAGTCGAAAGCCCCCCGTTGGCCTAGAACAGCACTAGTTCAAGAAACCAAATCAAGCAGTGGCTTCATTGTAAACTATTCTGAACCGTATCTGTTCACCAAATGCTGTTGTGCAATGCAAGAAAAAGAGCGAATCAGCTGGCCTGCTGGCGTTTACTTTCGAGCCCCGGTGTTCATCTTAGCAAGGTTATGTTGCTAGCCTAAGATCGTTTGGTAGTTCTGAGCACTACATTTTGCCGAAAACCCCGGTGCAAGCAAAGGATTGCCGCGAGGAAAGGTTGCAATCGGTGCAGCATCCACCGCCAGAGAATGTTATTTAGGTGCGCGGCAACTTTGAACCAATGTATAGCATTTATTTTTCATAATTTGTATACTATATATATTTAAGTATGAATTATTGCCAGAAAATCTACGCTAAAATTATAGCCGTGTTTTATTTGTATATTTCATGAAAACAGAAGTTTTGATAGCGTAATCAGTGAGTTGGATGTAAAGGTCTTTTCTATATAATGTGTGACGAGAGCCTGTGACGCCATTGTTTTGCATCGAAATGCGGGGTAGCTCACGAGTAACTTGACGCTGTTTGCGATTCGTTCAGTCTTAAGACTTTTTATTCTTTTTATTAAATCGACTTTTTTAATTCAATGTACTCACCAGATTTATGGGATACAATTACATTTATTCAAACGTTCCCAATTAAAACTCGAGAAATATTTTTAGCCCCTATGTGGTTTTCAGATAACATCTTGATGGGATAAATAGCACCCAATTAAACATTTTATATTAAAATTTGCTTCATAAGAAATATTTAACTGCATTTTTGAATAGGATAAAAACATTGTAATTGATAATGGGAACTCTGCATGAAAAACGGCACTCTAAACGTTTATTTACAAAAATGGTCAATATGTTAGGATGACAAATCTCATTATAAATATTTATGTATTGTCAGTTTTTCCAAAACGTATGGCCTGCAAGTAATTTTGGGGTAGAAAGGGAAGTAGGGGGAAGGGAATAGGGACGGGTAAACGAATTCAGACAGCAGAGGAAGATAAGACTTAACTTTTTTCTAGCAATTGTCTTCTATATAAATTGTCAATTAGTCAACCGAATCTGTAAAATTTCCGTTACAATAGTTATGCGAGTGAGGAAACATCGACATCCTAATCTTTTTTATGGGTGACCCCCCTCATTCGTTTTTATCACTGTTCCAAAACTAATCTTGGCTCCAAGCAATTTTCACTGTTACAACATTATTTGAAAAAAACGATAGCATGAATTCCATACTGATCAGTAAGTTGACTCGTCCAGATCAGGACGAGATAGCGCCTGAGAAAACCTTATTGCCATGGCATGTATTTCTTGTTAAAAATAACAGTTTCAGATTCAGCACAAGCGTCATTTTGTGATCAGATAATAAACAGTTATGACCGGGGTGGGCAACCCTATCGTCAGAAAGTGTGGCGAATGAGAGGGGGTGAAGGGGTACTTGAAATTATGAACCGGTTGAGAGGAGCCAGAAATTTCTTTGGATCTCAGAAAATGTTTGCATATTTTTGAGTGAAAACTAGACCCACGACGCTCTTTCAATTCCTTTAATTTCCAAGCAAATTTTTACGTCAAAACACAAGCAGAAATTCAAGCTTTATGAGATGTTCAAATATTTTTCTCTTATGGCGTTCTAATAATTAATATTGTTCAGCAAATTTTGTATATTGGCTAAAATCTATTACTCCTTATTCACCACCATTGAAAAATAGGTTGACCACCGCTGAGCTAGGAAAAAGAAACAATCATTCACTGATCACGACGACAAGCAGTTTACAGATCATTGACATCAGCTTGGTTTTCTATCTTTTATTTTACATTTTCGAATTTACAAAATGTTCAAAAATCCAAATCAAACAACAAGATCCCACATGTCTCGGTCACGGTAAGAGACGTTGTCCCAGGCAGCGCCGAGTTACGAATCAGCCGCCCGGGCACAGAGTTAAGTTGTTAGGATGTTTAATTGGTCCTCCGGACCGCCTCAGACAATTTCCCAGAGGTCCTCGTGGGACAGACCGTGGAACAGGGGCGAAGATTTCGCTGATCGCAAACCGATGGGTTCCCTACTAACCTCGCTTCGCAGCCGGTGCCCAACTGTGAAACATTCCCCAAATGGCACGAGGCACGGGGCACGCGGAGTTGGAGCCGCAACCAGCGCAACGGACACATTTTACTACTAAATTATACTGTTCATATTACACGACACCGTTGAAAAAGAAAACTTTTTCTAGTCAATCTGCTGTTGATGCAAAAAAGAGAGAGAGAGCCGAGACCACGAATGTCTTTGCTACAATATAGCCGTACCATGCCAACCGTTGCGAAGTAATCACGTGGTCGATGTCCTAGATGTCATGTTCTATCCCTGTGTCGGAGCCCCCACTATTCCGCGCCCTGTCACCCCCGGGCCGCAGACATTCGACGGTTTTAGGTGTTCTTTCTGTTCGAAAACTGACTCGATAAACACGTACGTGGTGACCGTGATATAGCTGTTGTGCCACTTCTTTTTTTCTTTTTTCCAAACATCACCAGCCTACGCCCTACCGTCGCTGTTCGTATCTACTATACACGTGTATCTTCATTAGATATCTTTCGATGGACTCTGTTGTTTTATAATTATGCCATTTTGTTGTACAGTTGTCATTCACTTTATAACGCGCCCGTTTAGAAAGGCAAATGTGCGTTGCTTTCGTGTACACGCTTTAAACCCGCCCACCAATTTTCGAGGAAAACCGGAAACGGAACGAACCATCCAGCCAGCATAATTCGGCCGATCGCAAAAAAAAAAATTATCACCATTCAATCTTATTTATGAACCTAACCGTATCGCAAATCCGACACGAATGTGTAGCCGCATTGGTTGGCATATCAACGCTTCACCAAGCCCCGCAAAAATGCACCAAAACGTTTCTTGCTGTACAGACGAGAGAAGAGGGAGCAACATTGATTGTTTTGTAAATCCTCACTTTTCTATTCAACTGTGTTGAAAAAGCCATTGGTGTCGTTATCATATATTAAAACAGTCATGTTTAAAGTTAAGCCTGTCTCGTCTCGTCCTTTCCTTTCTGCATCTTCCCTGTACAGCTGGTTATAAAATGGTTCCAAATGTTGCAACAACAACAAAAATTACTCCTACAGTTTTGCTTGAAATACTTGTTATAATTACTAAATTTGTTTTTTTCCCCTGTAGAACTGGACGTCCACTAGAGTATACGTCATTTTTTGTAATTTTCAAAATGTCCCGTTTGTTTATAAAACAAATAAATTGGGGGAAAAAATATTCGACCCCCTGAAATGAGCTTTTCCTGCGTACACCCAGTCTCCCTGGAGGTCCATTTTTTTTTTCCAGAAAAATCGTTAATCTCCCAATATTCTGCAAAATCGTTATTTTTAATTATAAAAAAAGAGAACGGGATTAAATCCAAAAATTCGCTCAATTAAAAAACGAGCTAAACATGAGGCTATATTCTGAAATATATTACGTTTTAAAGATCAGATAGAGATCGGACATATCAATAGAATACCATCCTATCAATTAATTGGTCGCAAAAGTCGTGTTGTTATAAGATCCAGATGTTATTTAAGAGAACGGGATGAAATCGAAAAATTCGCTCACTCAAAAAAGAGAGCCAAAATGAGGCTATATTTTCAAATCTCACGTTTTATAAATCAGAAACTGATAACCAATCGATAGAGCAACATGGTATCTTTTCCTTTCAAAAATTAAAATTATTCAAAATTTTAGGAAAATGGAGATCGCGTGAAATCTGAAGAATCGCTCGATTGCAATGGCCTTCCAATTAAAAGCTTAAAAGTAGTATTATACCACAGAATACATTCCCTTCTCTCAAAAATGGGAGATTGCGTGAAAAATCACTCAATTATAAAGTCAGATTTAATTTTTATAATTGTAATTTCCCTCTTTTTGGAAACTTGAAATTAGTATTATACTATAAAACACATCCAAAAAATATTCAAAAATTGCCCTCAAAATGTTAAAGAAATTGGTTATATATATATTATGCCTAGCTACTGCTTAGGGTACAGGGTGATGGAATCGTCGCTACTTAGTGTTTATTGTTGAAACTGTCCTAACCCAAATCGTGATACTTCATAGTGCTGTTAGAGAGTTGCAAAGAGTTTTCAACTGGTACACAGCTGGTAAGTTAAATAAAACAAGTACAGGTTTTTGTTGGATAATGTTAAAGTGATGAACGTGATGAACATCTGTTGCACTGTTTGACATTAGTCAGATAATGTCTTCCAAGCTAACATCAAAGTGTATTTACAGTATTTTAACACACCTTTAATACTCAGAATGCCTGTTTTCCAAAATGCTTTGTGAAAGTTACAGTATTTTATTTGCTTGAAGCATGGACTCCTGAACATGACATCGGTAACCTAGCACCTAGACCAACAAGCGTTTTCGCCGTTTCGCATAATGGCAACAATAAGGAAAACCACAGTTTGCATTAGCACAATTTTTAGGATCTTGAACGCATCGTCCTTCCTGGTTTTCTCGCCTCTTAAGACTTCAAATGCCAAAGTGCTTGCACATGGCAAAGGTGTTTTCAAGATGGCCATGTAACCCTTGTAAAGCCATTTCTAGTCCAAAGCCATTGGGGGTGCCCCCCAAGCACTACATTTCAGTTGATGACTAGAAAACTTCTGCTGAAAAGAGAAAGTGAAATCTTTCCATTGTGAGCATTAGGGGAGATGAGTTTCAAATGTAGGTGACCTGGTACGTGACCGTTAGTAGTGCATAGTTTATGATGCCACTGCTACAGCAAACCAACTTGCCACGCTTGTCTCGCATCTCCATACTTAAGTGACCCTTGTATTTTCATAATACCTTCCACGCAATTCTGCAAGTCACTGGCATTCTCATTGTAAAAGCAATTAGAAGAGGGGAAAAAAACAGAAAAGATTTTCTGTCCTGCACATAAATGGCAATATTTGGCGTGAAGAGGCATGTATTCCGGTAAATGGCAATCACCCTAAGACTTTCACTGCGAGGAAAATGGGACATGCAAGTATTACTTGTTCCATATGGAAAACGTTAAAAATGCACACACGAGCAATTTCTAGAAATATTACTCAAACCAAGAACTAATTAGTTAACACAATGTCCGGGGTGTTCTACAAGACAAACGCTTGCTCTAGGGGCCTGCGGGGCACTGGATTCGAACAACTTAATGCCTTGTGCCCATTTGACTGTGGTTGGTTAGTCAACTTGAGATTGAGCGACACTGTCAGAAAAGTGTCCACTGGATATTTTGAGTGATAGTACATGAGATGCGGAAATGATGCATGAATTGCTAGAAACACCAACAGGGAAGACATTCGTTCTGAGAAATGCACACTGCAACTGGAAGTTTGACTATGTAAAGTCTGAGCTCGTCTGTCCAATCAGACAGAGACTTATTGGGGGGCGCTGGTCCAATCTTGCCATTCCTTATAAGTCAGATTAGGTTTAAACTGTATCTGAGAGCAACTTCATAAGATATAACAATAGGGCTGTACACTTGAGAGCTCCAGGCTCTCATTGATTCGTGAAACCAACTTTCGATTGCACTTTCAGTACCGTGACCACCTATGGTAAATTTATATCATCTACGTGTATGTCATGCACGAGAATGAACATACCTGAAGTTATTCAAGACCACATTGATAAATATGCGGTTTACTTTTAAAGTGAGTCATTTATTTCCATAATACATTAATAAGCAGAAAAAAATTTAACCCATAATTACACTTACCTGCAGTTTTGGGTAAAAATGATATCTGGAGAATTGAGTTTTTTGCTCATCATAATTTCCTGCAGGCTTTCTTACAAACAAAAATTGATTTGAACACCAATATTCGGGGGAACCTGTAGAATTCAGCGTCTCAGGAGTCAGGCGATAGCTTTGACCCCGCTGTATTCAAACAAATTCAGTAACTAAGTGCTCCATTCAAGTTCGTGTTTATTTCAAGAATCGATGCTAACCTTATACAGCCTGCTTGTCAGGGATCTGTCACAACCGTGTCAACCATCAAACCTAACTAAACAAACCTGAATGATGTTTGTATATTTTCGAGACCTGCATCCACTGCAAAGTGATGAACAGTTTTTTTCACATTTTGGTAGGTAAATAACATAAACCAAATATCAAAAGCCTTGACAAACACGAAGATCCGCCTGTGTCAAAAATGCAGTCTTATGCACTTTCTGTAACAAGAAATTATCGTATGATACTATCATATCAATTGTTACTGCTATAAGCGTTCTGTATATTTCATTTTAATCATGTGGTACTTGAAGGTGTCATTTAAATTTGAACATGGCAAGGCGCAACAATTTTTTCTTATGATATATAGATCTGTAATCAAATAAAATTTATGAAACGTAAGGGAACAAAACTTTTTCGAATAAAATGCGATTGGTTACAATCACATCGTGCAGAATTTCACGTACTCATTTTTTTCAAGAAAGTTTTTCAATAAATACTTGCAGGTCATTTTTGCGTGGGATGGCAGAATAATTTAGCCAAGAATTTGTTTGATAATAATTGTAGGTCATTTTTGCGTGGGATGACAGGAAACAGAAACAAAATGCAAACAACCATTTTGGTAAAAAAAAAAGTTCAAGTGAGGTGCGTCACGTAGACGCCATTCCCTATTCGGGTGAAAGTGTGAACGGCTTTTTCGAAATAGTGAATTTGGCGCCATTTTATTATGTATAATGCACATGTACTGTCAACTATGAGAAGATGAATATTATTGCGTGAGGATAGACGAAGAATGTGTCATTCAGCTGGCCTTCATTTGCTCAGTTTAAGAAAATTCGAAAGTAATCTGACAGAGCTTATAATTTTAAATTCAGTACGGATGTCTCAATTAAGTATTAAAATCAGCTGATAAGTGAACAACTAAATCTTTCAAAGGATAAATGAAGCTTCACCATGCATATCCTTATTAAGACGTATTTATTATAGGCTACTTTGCTAAAAAGGTGATTTTATATTAATTAATAATCGAGATAGTAGCTCACGAGTGATGTACACGGCATATTTATGCTACACATATGCAGTTTTTCCAGTTAAAATTTAACAACTAACCGCTATTATTACGAATATTTAAGGAATTAGAACATAAACGGGTAGCAACTGCATTTGGAGGTCAGATTTATTACAACATACATGCATTTAAAAAAATGTACAAAACAAACTAATTGATACCATAACCACGCTAATCAATAAATGTTTCAAATCAATTAATGGATTGCTCTTTATCATGTGAGATTTCAACGTTGAAATACATGTTAGCATTTTTTATCTTACAATTACTGAAAAACATGCATCATAAAGTAAGCTATTTAAGTGTTTAACACTGTACACGCATTGTCTAGGCACATACTGAATTTCGGTTTAGAATGCCAGGTTACAATCTGTTCAACATAATGAAATGTTTCGTTTGCTACATGCGGTGCACGGGGGTCGGATAAGAGCGGATTTTGCTTTAAGGCCAATGGTGTTCGTCATAAACATTCAGATATCTAAAACAGTCGTTTATACGGTGTCAAAACGGGTGATATAATTTATCGAAACAAGTCAATGTCAATGCGGTTGAGCAAAGCCGAGTGTCGCTTCTTATCCCAGAACCGCGTGTTATGCAACCGACCCCCAACAAGTTTTTGCTCATTTCTTGGCCATTTTGCGAAATGGCTATACCCCAAAAACCGCATCAATATCTGCCCTCGTTGACGTCAGAAAGAAACGACAGAACACTACACATTGTGCAATGCCACGCTCAGAATACCAACTGACAGTCAGCAGGATTCCCACAGCTTAAGCTAAATAAAATCTCCTGCCTCTGCTGAAGAATATAAAATGTCTGTAAAGGAATGTTCTAGGTAAAGACGTTTAAAACCGAGCTTACAATTCATCGATTTTAGCATATCTCGAATTTCTATTCAAAATCTTATCAAAATCAGTAATTGATGAAACGTTGCAGGCAAAAAGATCACAAATCGTGGATTTTCGAATATCTTTCTCTACAAAATTTTTCTTCTGAATACGGTCGAACCTGGATAACCTGGAGACCGTCTAAAAATTCCCACTTACAGAAATTTCTCATCCCAATTACTCGAACAGGTCCCAGGGCACTTAGTTACAATTAGAGATTTTTGAAATCCATGTACACTGCACGTACAAAGAAACGTTTATTAACGGGGTGAAACTTAATTTATTGTTAATTTTAATTTAAAAAACAACAACATTTTAATGAAAAAATCAGTGACTTTTAATTGCTTAGCATTACTTTTACGTCGATTATACTTTTCTAACGTATTAATTAAATCGAAAACGTGGACGTCTGTTCCTTCTCTAGCCTCGATTAACCTTATTGCCGTCCCGAAAATTCACAGACCTCCATACAGTGTACGCGTATTTAACATTAATCCCACTTACAGAAACAAATTAACACATCGTTCCCACGGGACAAATTATCCCAAGAGGTAAAAAATCCCAATCAGGCCTATAGAGTTTTTTTGGGTGTAAAATACTCCGACCAAGAGGTTTCCCTTTTATCCAGGTTCGACTACATTATTAATTAAAGAAATGTCACAGGCAAAAATTGTCGGAAAATTAAATGCAGGTTATGGATTCAGCCGTGTAATTCGTGTGTAAAAAACGTTCTGGGCACATTTTTACTAACGGACTAGAAGGAAATCATCTCAATTCCCAAAATGCAATCCCTGACTTCACCAGGTTTCCCAGTCTGTTAAAAACTCCCCTGACTTTACCAAACTTGCCCGAATTTCTCCGAGCTTCCTTTGCCTAAAATCGAGCGTCAGCTTGCCCACACGTTCGCGCTCGCTGGCGAAAAACCCAGTTACCAGGTACAAACGGCGAAAAAAAGTGCAACCCCAAAAATTCCTCGCACAAGCACCGGCACATCCGAAACCAGACCACATTGAATAGTAGTACATGACCCCTTAAAATCGGCGCTGCTCACGATCTCCGGCAATCAAACAGGTACGAGGACCACCCCGAAAATCCTGCGCCCAATCTCGCGTTTCGGTGCGCCTGCCAATCCCGAATTTGGGATTTTCCCCTGCTCGAACGAGTATATATGTGGGCTGCGAGCGGTTGACGGCGACGGGAACGAAAGCCGAACGTGGAAGAGATAAACGCGAGACGCACACCGGAACGCGAGGATAATGCGGCAATTAGCAGGGAAGGGAAAGTCCAATCAGCTTTCGCACTAAGTTGTCCTCGAGTCGACGATTAATGCCGCGCTTAAAGTGATACTTGCAAGTCGTCCTTAGAGTAAGGTACACTGTCCAATTGTACCC
>JAQIXS010001928.1:0-25851 GCA_034700785.1 Rossiulus vilnensis | reverse complement strand
TTTGGGAGTAAGACATGCCCATCTCTACCTTTTCCACTATTCGCTTACGAAGTGCAACTGGAGTAAATGGAGCCATTTCTTCACTTGACCAAACTAAATTGTAAATCAAGATTGCATATATAATTAGGAATGTTTCACTCATTTGGTCAGAGGCTATAGCATTTCATTTACTAAAATTATAAGGAATAATTTGATCGTCCTGAAACTTTTGTCAGTCACTGTATAGTATGTGTGTTGACGTAATGTGTATTGTTGACACTGACGTACTTAATACGTTCATGTACATATTGCCCATTAATGCGTATCAGTTTGCAAATCATATTTATGATTTGTCAGTTTTGAAGGTGACACAACATGTGTTGTTTAATTGTTATACAGTAGTATAGATTGTAGATACATGTACATGTTATTTCAGTATTGCTGTATTTGATTATTTGTTTTTAAAGGCATTTAAGACATTACTTCACATGTAGGATACTGAGGAAGTATAACAGCCTATATTGTACTGTGGAAGTTCTTTGGTTGCCAGATGAGAAATAGGTGCACTGAACTTTGAGTTTACCTCGTTAGTTACAATACTTAGGTTTAATATTTACTCTAAACAGAAAAAAACTTGTTTATAAGGGTGGATCACAGCCGACTGATACCCTGCATTTATCCGCGCATGCTTTTGGAGGGTTGGAGGGCGATAATGTCAGTTTAGTTTTAAAGTGCTCAAGCTTATTTTATGACGTTAGTAGACAAAAATGCATTGGAACACCCAGAAACAGGTAGTATGAAGATGAAAACTGGATATTAGTATGAAGTTATCGGAACAATCTGCAATCAGTCAAATGAATTCATTCATCAGATAAATATCCATAAAGTATAGAGGTTATAATACGCAAGGCAATATTTCAAAGACAATTTCCGAAATAGATTATAAAAACAATAATAATCATTAATGCATTTTTAAAATGTTACAAACTTGCATACAAATGTAACCTTAAGAAACAATGACGTGATGGGTTCACGATCCTTAATAAAACAATAATCTGATCTGTTTATACGATTTAATTAGGCGCGAATAATTTAGTCAAAATATGTACAGTAAGTCATGTGACCAGTTAAAAAGCCAATAAAATTATATCCTGTCGATTAAATGTGATGTTGGGGTTTTGCCAGAATGCGCAAATCCGTAACACAAAAATGCACATTCTTGATGACGTCGGCAGTCATGAACAAAAATATTTGGTTAAATTCATTGAAAATAAAAATACAGTGTATGTACTTGTGCACTGATTTTTGTCGGCCCTCCCATAAAAAAGTGGTTTGAAACACCGTTGGCAATCAATTCATCGATATACATGTACATTGTTAAATTTATCATTATAAATCAAAAGTCAATAAGTTTTGTTTTAATTTTAAGTTACTAAACAATGACCTTGAGCAACCACCATTTCAAGTAATTGAATGTATTTTGGTCAAACTGATTTAACAAATCCATCATAAAGTTAAAATAATATCCCAGCTAATTCCTAATTAATAATTCAAAAATTGAATACATCAGCAAGATAATTGCAACATTCTATCAATCAACATTCAAACACCTCACAATAAAAATGTATCAGATGTTCACAATTAAATTATATTCAAATTGGTATTTTAAAGTTTATTTAATTATCAATTTGAATTTGGTTGCATATTTAGTACTGGTACATGATAGTATCCCTATATTTTAATTGAGTTTTTATTAGATTTAAGATGTAAAAACAATGCCAATGCTATCACTGTCACTAGAAAGTTTCTACACATTTAATGCATGAACATGTAGGCCTAGTTGCTTTTTTCATTCAAACTATTTATGCGGGTAGGTCCGCGGTAAAAACAATAAGCTCATGCATAATTCAATGAAAAAATGCAATCAATAGCTTTGCAAGGTTTTGGCAGGAAATTCCTCAAGCCTTGAAATGGATTAGCGAGATACATGTACGTGTATGCACTTAGGCCTTAGTGAAAAATGCTGATTGAAATTAGGAAAACTAAACATTTCATTTGCTGTTAAAAGTCTGTGTTCAATCAAATTAAAATCAGTACCCTACTACATGTATCATTAAGTGAATACCATGTGGTAGGGAGGATGAAAGGGGTTATAAGACTAACAAATGATTACTTCAAGTTAACTTTCATGGTATTTAAAACTTGAAATTATCTGACAAAGCCTGAGACATTTTTCGCTAGAACTCTTCCTGACAAAGAATTTTGAATCTCCAGATTTTCACAAGTTCAAACAAAATGGCGGTGTGCTAAAATCACTTAAGAAAAGGGTTAAACCAATAAACGGACTTAAATTGTCCATTTCCAGACCGTAAATGAGATGTTATGGATTAATGAAGTTTTGAGATTAACGCCCGAATTTACTTTGGATATTTCATGTATTAACATAGTAACACCAAAAACGAGAAATGTAGTTAAAATGAGGGGTCATCCATAAAGGACGTCCTGGGAAGGGAGATAGGAGGGGTTTGCGAAAACCGGACACTGCCGGACAGGTTGAGGGTTAGGGGGGGAGTAATTGAAGAAAATAGGACGTCCTGATAGACAGCTGGAATTATGAATTTAATACAGAAAGAAATGACAGAAAACTGGGTAAAGTGACTGAAAACTGAAAAATAAATAATACTTTGTGTTACTGCTGACTATTTGTTATAGGTATGACTATCGATCCGATGCTTATAAATAAATTTGAAATAGTATTATGCATTTTTTTTCTAATCTGACAGGAAAGGGTTAAACAAAAAACCGGACAGGGGGGAGGGGGTGATCTAAAAATCTTGAAAATTCCAGGACGTCTTTTATGGATGGCCCTAAAAGTTTATCGGCCTGTCAAGATGTACTGGAAATTTAAACCTCCTTGGATTCACAGAATTTAATAATAATAAAAAAAAACTAGCTAAGATTGCAATGTCCCCATTTTTAATGCATACATTTCAATGCTACCTAAAATAGGCAATATTTGGCCAATCTATATCTTTATCGTAGTTTATGCCGGCGCAAATGCCTTCCCGGGCATAAATTCGAGCAGTTAGCCGGTTTCATATGTAGAGAAATGGTGTTCAAGAGGGCCCAATTGGAGTCATAACCGAAGCAGTGTCCATTCTGCGCAGACGCCAAAGTGCCAATACACCACCATTACTAGTTTTATGGGCTTATAAAGCTGGAGCATTGGTATGCCAGCTGTGTAAAACAGGTTGGAGTTAAGGGGGTAGAAACTGCAAGCATCTGCTTAATGATTCCCATAACAATTTTTATTGTTGTGCTAAGGTACAGCAGAGGGATTAGTGCATGCTCTCGGTACAACAGGTATGACATTTGAAACAGTGAAATGCTGGAAATATACGAGTGCGCAAGTCTGCAAGCCTATAAAAGAGTAATGCATAGCGGAAAACCAAAAGAGATTCTGCTTCTCATTCCTGAGGTACAGTTGGAAATAACATCCGCGATATGCTGATGTTGTTATATGCCGTAGTTGTATCCTAACACGAAATTATGGAACTGAATTTGTTGACGAAAATGTTTTAATGGATAGCAGTGTAGTTTACGAATCACTAAGAGCGGAACAAATAAGTAATATTTTTTTAAAGTATACGAGCGTATGGATACTAAAAAAATGTTCCACATTGACTAATTTAACTGCTTTCAACGATATATTTCACCTTGAGCAATGTATTCAAACGTTGCGTGAAACAAAGGCATTTTCCCCCCATTCAGGTGTTTTATATGTATATATATACACAATTAACAATACGTGTACATGCACGACCTAAAATGATTTTTCCTGTGGCAATAGGTTAGTTTTCTTCACACGCAAAGCTTATTATACAAAAAATATTCAAAATTAGTGGCGCTATGGCCATGATTCAGTCTATCTATAAAATAAAAATAAGTATATCAACGCCACTGATGTCCGGCATCCAAGTCATAGAAAGCATTGTGCGGAAACATTTTCAAGGGGCTACTAGATATAAAGCTTAGGGATACATGTCTTTCAAACTTGGATGATGTTTATGATGATGAAAGAAATTTTCATTAAGTTTCCTTCGTGAAAATATGCACTTCAGCAGATGCAGTAAATAAAGACTTAATAATGTTTGCAATAAAATGTCTCACAAGTGGAACATTATCATCTTAAATGGCGTTTAAAAAGGCAGGCTTCACGAGCATAAATTAAATGGCATAAGCCTGGCATGTTAATTAAAATTAATTTGCACTATACATTTGAGATTTAACAATACAATAAAGTTGTTCATAGGGGATGAAGCGTAAAACAATTAACACCAACTACAGCTGAATTCTAACTATAAAGTTATGAAAATGTGATTCGTGATATCTATTTAATCAGTCATACAAAAAACTTAATTACCTGACGCAATTTTCCGAAGAAAAACCGCCGATAATTTAAGTGATTAGATAATTTCAGCGATTTTTAAGACAAATTATGAAAACATATGTATAACCAAAATATTATAAAAAATGTGCTGCAAGAAATTTTGGAAACTAGACCACATCTTTCATTCTATAAATTAAAAAACCAATGTTCAATTTAACATATAGGTTTTCACAATAAGGTTCATACAGTATACATGAGTTGTTCACTCTTTCAAAGTGAAGAAGCTTTTATAATTCTATTAAATTATAAAATCAATAATAGGTTACTAATTAAGGGTTTCTTTTCGTTCATTATTAGAAGTTGCATGAGAATGTGATGCAACCTGATATGAAAAATATTTTACACGAATAGCAATGTCAAATGCATTCATACAATTTCAACCTTAATATATTAAGACATGTTGGAAATATACTCGCGTATATACTGTATGTCGGCCGTTTTTAACGCAGGATTTCAATTCCTTTAGCTTTTTGTAATAGGCCTATTAACGGTAAATTAATATTCTGCCTTGAATTTGATGCAACGTATTGCATTTATGACATTAACAACATATACAGTTGCTCTGAGTTTACTACTACCGTGAACTACTTTTAATGCAATTGGGCAATTTCACCGTTACACTATAAAAAAATCAAATATAAAATAAGTAAGGGAAATGTATTACTGCCGAGTGACGCTATACAGTTTTCATTGAGATTTCTAACAATCATTCCTTTCAGATTTAATCATTTGTAACGGTTTTATATATACCTCTGAGTGCAAAGATTCCCCTACGCAGAACTAGCATGTTCGTTACGTTTCCACTTAAAGGCTTGAAACATCGTCGCATGTATAATGTACGTAGCTTATTAACAACAAACCTAGGAGTAATACCAAGGGTCCCTTAGAGTGCTCTACAGTCATATAAAATGTGTGAAAACGACTGCACTGAGCTGCAGCTCCATTGTTGGAAGAAATCAATAATTTTTCATTTGAATTTAACAGCTTTTCAACAACTTTATAGCTGGAAAAATTAAGCATCACGTGTAATTGCAGGAAGTAAACTTCTCGAATAGGGTAATAACTCGGAGAAATTGCATTTAGTGATTCTTAGACCGTTATTAGGTCTCTGGAAAGTCCTTGAGGAGCTTGCCATTGCAACATTATTATTATTACTATTATACTATTATTACGGCTGTGTAGGTTCTTGCTGAACAGCGTTTGAGAACTAATCATCATGTAACCTTGATTCAGAAGAAAGAAAGGCTTCTGTGAGAAAAAGAGCTGCATACAATCCAATTAACCTCATTCGAAAACAAAAAAGCATAATAAAGATGTTATAATCAATGGATTATTAAAAGTGAAATTATTTGTAAACGAGTGAACCCACTTCAGATTAATGGGGAAATTGAGGGATGAATTCATTTTCACACATGTCAATGCAAAATCTGCCACAAGACAAAGAAATGGGTGCCTCTGATGGAAATTATGTGTAATTATACTCGAGAACAATGAAATTCAAAGCACTTATCTCACGTAATTCATTTAGAAGATGGTCTTGTATTCAATTCATTTTTTTAAAGACAAACGTGTACGTTAAACAGCCTAGTTAACCCTTTTGAAAAGTCAGGTCGAAAGAAAAGATATTTATTTCACTTGTTTACTGTTTTATTGTCTTTTTTTTTAGGCAAGATGATAATCAAGGGGCCCAAGAAGATGAAGTTCTAACTCAGCAAAGGCAATTCAACGAAAAGCGATGCATCCGATGCTATGCCCATTTCACAGTTTTAAAGGAAAAAATTACCTGCGAAAAATGTAACTTTTTCGTTTGCAAGAAGTGTGTTATTCGAGAGCCCGATAAAAAGTCCTGGATATGCAAATTTTGCTCCAGTCGAGAGTAAGTTGAAAACAATACTTGTCTATTTTCTACTACTGTTGATTTATGCTAAACTGGAAATATGTATTTATTTAAATACTCCCAGTTATGTATGCATCATGTATTTATGCCTTGACGTATGACGTGCAGCAAAATAAGTTCATAACCAAACATTCACATTTTATGGAGTTGTTTTCATGATTATCAGAGGTAGATGCATGTTTTGTATCTGAAGCCGTATTCGATATTTGTTTAAATTAAACTGAACTATATATAGGTGCACCAATCGAGATAGTTAAATCTTTTTCTTTATAAACAGTGATCACGTGAAGTGATTATTACCCAGGCGGGAAGGAGGGCGGGAAGGCTACTCATGAAGTCAGGGGAAGCTAAATTAATACAATATTTTTTAGATTTACCTTACCAGTGTGTCGAGTTAAAAATTCCCTTCATGAGCGCAATAGATAAGTATTACAAGTCGGCTACATTTATGAGAAATGTTACGGACTACATTTGCAAGTCAGTCCCCGAAAAATAAGCATTTCTAACGATTGATTATGTTAAACAAATCGTTGCAGAACTTGCATTCCCCATAAGGTAAATCTGAAAAATATTGTTAAACAAATCGTTGCAGAACTTGCATTCCCCATAAATTACAAAGTAAAGAACTTTGTTGTTACTTTTTAAACTTCCTTACCAATTTCATTTTTAAATAAACAGATAACACGGATAAATTTGGAGATAAAAACATAAATTATCAATATTAGTTGGGTTTTTTTATTGTAAAAAAAATTACAACATTGGTATGTTATAGAGATCTTATTAATAATTCGACCAAACATGAATGTTGTTACCCGATTTGGAAGCCTATAAAAATTAAGTCCAAACGTGCAATAGCAAAGTGGTTTATTGCTTATTGTATTTGTTAGGTGCAGTTTAACGAATAACAACATTACTTGTTAAAATTAATTAAGAAATTATTGCGGAAATACAGAGAACTCAAATATGGTGTAAGGTATTTTTTAAATATAAAGACACATGCTATATACTGGTAGATAACTTACTGGAAACAGTAAAAATGGAGAGTAAAATTATCTCCTGCATACGTATCAAAAACATGCATATCCTATTTGAGGAAGTACATTTACAGCAGCAATCCAATGTGAAATTATACTAATTTTAATTAAACTTATAATGTGAATATGCTAAATGTAAAATAACTCCTGTTACTCCTATTTTACAAACAAAAATGAAAATCAAAAAGAGAATTAAGTTTTAAAACGCGAACTTTTCCCCCATTGAGTCAACATGAACTATGCCCAGTTTCTGGTTGCATATACGTAAATATTCAAAAGAATTGTTCAAACAGATCATCACCGTCTCCAGAGTGGCTTCAGAGGAAGTTATTGGAAAGATGCCGGGTTTTTGAAAGTGCAAAAAGAGTGAGACATTTGCAGAAAGTCTTTGATCAATGTAAGTTTATTAATATCCATCATGTATAATTTCGAATTAAGTTAAACTTAAGTAAAATAACTTGTTAAATAACTAAAAATCATTGTCAAATGATATTATATCGACATGTAAAACGAATTTCTAAGACATTAATGACGTAACTGCTATGCATTTCAAAACATATGAATAGATTTGTAAAAGTGCTAGTTTTGTTTAGCTTTTCACAGACTGGGCATGATTCATTTAAAATTTAAGTTGCTGTGCAGAAAAAGAGTAGGTTAACGCCCGACTGTAAATATTCTACCATTTCCTGTAAAATGAAAATTGTAGTTCACTTGCATTATTCGAGAAAAAAACATGCCACTTTTTCTGATACAAAGACAATTTGCTGTTGCTAAACCGCGTATTATATGCAAATCAAAAAGTTCGATACACGAACTATGTTCCGGTGGCAAGCAATAGTGCATTACAAATGCTTTTTTCACCTATTATAAAACACTGTCAAAGCATACTGTACATAATTTTAAATCGAACTTTCCGACAAACTAGGACGCAAGGAGTATTTAATGCTACGGACCAATAAATACGAGAATATACGGAATTATATGCAGGACATGCAGAAATGTTATTTTGGGAGCGCAATATCACGGGAACAGTTAATAAAATAGTCGCAGCTGTCTAAAATGCACAAATTAAAAAGCATATCTTCTTTACATATCTTTGTGGATTTCGCAAATGCCAACATGATTCGCAAACATTTAGATTGGAGAAGGAAACTCATTGAAAAAGTAACAGTGGAACAATTTTTGTTATAAACTATTCGAAAAATTATATCGTTGCATTTATTTTCTGTCATTTTTAATTTATGAATCGTTTTCGCTAATTAGTAAAGGTTCAGAAAGATTTACATAAATTAAAACTTATCTGGCAAAGGAGATAGCCGATCAAGCGTTTCAAGAGAGTTGTAAGGACTGTTTGTCGAAAATAAGAACATATTTAAAGTAATCATAATAACGTTAATTACAAGCGTAGTTACGGCACAATATTGATGAGTCATACTTAAATGGCAATCTATTTTTATTTCATTTAGGTAACAACAGTTGTAGTTAAAGAGCAAATTTCTAGGCAACTTTTGTATGAAAGAGCACTGTCAACAATAATGTGTACCGAATAATTACAATAAATTGTACTAACGTTTCGAAAGCTTATGTTACAATGTATATTCATGCATTTTCTCTATTAAATTTGACGGCATAAAGTTGAGCCATCTTATAATTAAATTTCAGATGACAGAGATAACGATTCTGGATATGATCCGTCCATGTCAACAGTCTCCGAAGGTAATATTGAGTTACTACCGTGTTCACTGTAATTACGAAACAAATTCCCCTGGTTGCGCAAATTAACGAACTGACTTTTAGATATAATAGGACACGGTTTTGGCGAACCAGCAATAGATCCTTCTGTTTTGGAGATCCATGAACATGTCGAAGCCATTGTCGAGCAGATCATCAGAGATCCCATTGATAATACCACGCTGGATCCACTTTGTCACAATCCAGAATGTAATTTATGTTAAGCTACTAAGTGCATTAACGTATCACAGGTCATTGACCAACTTTAATGTTAATGGTGACAAATAACGATGAACGATCGCGTCCGTACATATAGATATATGTACGGATATATGTTTTATTCAATTTTAAAGCATAATTGTGAAGTAGTTGATAGAACGTATGCATTTTCCGTTTGTCTCGAACTATACATGCTCTTAAAATCAGTTGAATTTAACGATTACCAAATGACTTAGTCAAATTTTCAACTTATTTCACTATAAATCAGACAAGGATCCGTTTACACTAGGTCGTAATGAGAAACATCAAAATCTTTAAATCTAAAACAACGTAATAAACAACGGTATTTGGTGATATGGATCGATCTACATTTATGGCATACAGTATTTACCAAGTAGAGCGCACGCAGTAATTTAAAAAAAAATTCAATTGAATTTTCTCCTATCTTGTAATTGTTTTAAGATGACCGGATGATTGAGATTTACCATGGGAGGCTTAGTGATGCCCTTTCCCAACTGATTCAATCCATTCGGTTGGCTACCAACAGTAAGTTAAGGCGCATTCAATGTAGATGTATGTTTGAACTTTTTGTAAACTATTGTTTGAAATTAAATCATTGAAAACAGACCAGGCACTAACCGAAGATCAAACGCCAACGGCAACTCACAGCATGCTGAAACACATTATAGACGAAGTCGTTGAAGAAGCGCTTGAGCTACCCTATTTAGGGGTAGGTAAAAGTTCTATTCACATACATTATAAATAGCCAAGATAATCCATTAGTTATTGCAAATATTCATACTGACGCAAAAAAACGTTTTTAAACGTGCTTTTCTATGATGGGTAAAATTGCACAATCGATGACTTAGTAATCCGTACTTATTACATTTCATGTAGTCATTACTATGTGAATTCAATGTTTTAAATACCACTTCCAATGATGCTCAATTTAACAATGAAATCATTAACATTTCCATAGGAAATATTTTATATCTTAACACCCCGCATGTTTTCGGAATAATTAATAATATAATAATTGGCCTACATTTATAGGATTCTTCGGCAATATCGCCAACAATGTCAATAAATCATCACAAAGATGAAGATGACGATTTGGAAAATCAAAGTTACGAAGAAATTCTATCAACTGTTATTCTTAATAAGGTACAAAAATTAGCCCACTCAGATATTACCAAAAAAAATGTCTATGTTTGACTAAATTTTTCCATCACTAGATAATTGAAATGTATCAAAAACAAAGGCATCTCCACCGACAGTCTCCGAATGTATTACCTTACTATGCCTACGAGGACAACAACAACATCAAATTGGCGACTTCCGAATACTCGAACAAAGAAATTCAAACAGATTTGGAGACTGATGGGGAATCAGAAATCAAGAGAAGTCCAACAAAATCTGGTTTGCATTAACTTATTCGATCAATGATCGATAATCTAAGCAGCTAGATTAACATTTATATTTTTAATGCTCTTTTTAGAAAATGATCATCGGGTTATTCGTTCGAGTGCAACAATGGATTTCAGTGAGGACGAGTCTTGTAGTTTTGGAACAGAAAGTGCAGGTGAAGATTTCAGTTGGGCTAAGAATGCAGAACGATCTCCTTCAGTTCAATGCATGGTGAGAATGCATTTGTTTATTAGTCTAATTTGCTGTGTCTGGCACGTTTGAATTATTAGTTAAACAATGCAATTATAATTCATCGTGACATAGGTAGAAGAACAGATTGAAGAAATAACAACGACATTTGAGGATCCCAGTGTCGAAGATGAAAGAATTGTGAAAAAAGTCAACAAGCAGTGTTGTCAAGCAATAAACGAAACACTAATTTCGCAGAAATGTGTAGCCAAACACACCATTGTGCCTGATTTGAGCTACTATTGCTCAGGTTCGGAATTTGCAGAATCTCGTAGCGTGCCATTCCCGGAATTCGGGATGGATCTAATTGAAGGGGATGAAATTGACGATAATGAAGAAAAGGGAATCGCACAACTTCTACTCGTCAGTGATCGGTGGGAGGACAATTGGCTGTTCAAGAAAAGGAAAACAGTATCTGCATTCTGCAATATGGGAAATCTGTTTATTGGGGAAGAGCCCATATCAATGCTAGTTCCCAATCCAATAGAAGAAGTGCAAGCTAAAATTGGAAACCGGTAAGCTTATAATGTGCCCATCAGTAACGAACCGAAATAATCAAAAAATCAAAAAAAAAATTCACACCAATTTCAGTGATGTGGACGAGCTGTCTGATTTGTCAGAAAAACTTTCCGATGCTTCAATGGAACTCTATCAAGGTGATCTGGGATCCAACGATGATGAAAGCAATGACCACTATAAAGAGCAGGAGAAAAGGATGCAAGCAGCTGCTCCAGAGGTTTCTTGTGATGAAGCATTACAATCAACTTGCAAAGAAAGGCGAATTTATGGTGATGCGCCGGGCTCGCCACTTTTGATGATGCAAGTTAGAGAAAAACAGGCTTATCAAAATGCTATGCATTGTACTTCAAGTGGCAGGAGCAATGTCCAAGGAGCTTCCGCTGAAAAGATAAGACCAACGTCTCTTAAATTAAACATTCCAGTACCAAAGCCACGGAAATCTAAGTCTTCTACTTGTTCGGACCGAGAACAGCCTGTGTCAGATAACCAAGCACCACGATTTGTGCCCTTAGCATCTCGCAAGCCGCCGAAAAATTCGCAGCTGAAATTTAATACCCTTCCTGAAAGTGTCTCTGTTCTTGCTGGAAGAATGGCTAGAATCACTTGTCAGCTATCGTCTCCAACACCTTACAGTAGGCAAACAGATCCGTTATTGGAAGTACGTGTAATCTCAAAAACAAATGCTAATCCTAATTACTTCTAGACATAGTTTGGTTTCATGGCTGCGAACCTCTTGAATGTGGCGAACTGTACCAGTTTTACAGCATTAAGGATAATCACGTTCTGGAATTATATGATACGCAAGAAATGGACGGTGGTACTTACTCGTGCCTTGCTTACAATGAATTCGAAGAAGCATGGGCAGATTTCAAGCTCAGCATTGTTGGTAAGTTAGTATTTATAGAAATAAGGTCTAGATATTGAAAACACTTGTGTATACTTATTATCGTACATGTTTCTTATTTTGTTCGTTATTCATTTATACCAGAAAAACAAATTTTTTACCATTTAATTACAAGTATATTTAATCATTTATTGCAAGTTTCAGAATATGAAATAT
The DNA here is from genome assembly GCA_034700785.1 of Rossiulus vilnensis. Taxonomy (NCBI): domain Eukaryota; kingdom Metazoa; phylum Arthropoda; class Diplopoda; order Julida; family Julidae; genus Rossiulus; species Rossiulus vilnensis. The sequence goes on along the minus strand of JAQIXS010001928.1, from coordinate 13,306 downwards.
TTACACGAGATACTACAAAACAAATGTCTTTTTGTACAGGTTCCACGACTAAGAACAGCAGTCCTCATTTTAATCAGCATTTAACTAGCTGTTCTGCGGAAGAAGGAACAACAGCTTCATTAAGGTGTAAAATTCGTGGCATCCCAGAACCGCAGTTAATTTTGTACAAAGGTGACCAAATTGTACAGCCGAGTGAGCACGTCAACATAGGTATATTCTTAAATATTTGCAGGCATTTTTAACACGAATGTTTTTCGAATATGTGCTTGTTTTTTATTCATTTCGATTTCCACTTTCTTATGTTTTGTAGACAGAAAAAGCTATGGAGATTGGATGATCACAATAAACAATGCAACCATAAATGATAGCGGGGAATATAGTGCAGTGGCAAGGAATAAAGTAGGCGAAGCTGCTTCTTGTGCAGAATTAGCAGTTGGTAAGTTATGGTTAATAAGTTTGCTTGAGTATTTCACCAAATTAAATTTTAATTAATTGAACTCAATTGTGCATGTGTTAAAACTGTGCAGTGCCACCAGGCGCCTCGGAAGTAATGTCATTAACAAAGAGGACAAATCATGTGCAAAATGCAGTTTACCTGGAAGCAGAAGACATGATGAAATCTGCCAATAAGGTGCCAATTTCCAGTATAATTGTATCTAATGCATTAGCCTTTGAGGTAGAATTGCATGTACTTAAAGGTCGTAAGCTCACTTAAAAAGTCGTTTCACTTCACATTTTTAAGGACCAATTCCATGTTGCTCTGAAATTTCATTATTTAGTTGTCCCACAACCAATGTCATGACAACCAACATTGTTTCAAAACCGCTATTTTTTTGTTGATGCTTTTTTCTTGATCCTTGTGCAGTACTTTAAAAGCAGACTATTTTTATGAAAGTTATCCGGTAATTACATATACATGTACACACAACAAGTTATCACTTGAAATGAGGTTCCTAACTTTCAGCATTCCGCATTTACAGGTATTCATGTATATATTATGATCTGAAATTAACGGAATATAGACAAAATCGGTTAATGATAATTAGGTGTTACTTTGTTCGGGTGTAAAAGCAATCACTACTGTATATCCGAATGTTTCTTAAATTTATGAGCCTAACTAAGCCATTATCCCCCTTTATTTATCTTGTTAAAATAATAACATCAGTTGTCGTCCATGAGTGATCTGTTGGATATCTTGGACATGCAGTTGAAGCATCTGGAATTATGCGTGCAACAGAACTCTTGGGCTGATCAGCAGGCAGAAATACAAAGAGATACCTTGCATCAGTTCAGGGAACAGGTAGATTTGCATGTGAATGATGTAACGCAGCTGTTGTGAAGTTGTATTGATAATGAGCCTTTACTTCCTTCACTTTAGCTTGAAAGCATGGACAACTTAGCTAATGTCTTGTCCATTTCGATATGTTATAAAAATCCCATTCAATATTAATAGAAGCACGGATATATAACATTTGTTGCAACCGTTACGCTTGTATCAGTTACATGTATATTAATAGGTGACATGTTTCTAAAAAAAAGTTTGAAAATCGGTTTTTTTTTAAAGCAATCAGCAGCAAAATCTATGCGACAAACAACGGGCAAAGCGTTGGATATCATAGAAAACATTACAAGTAAAACTAATGACAATAAAAACAGTGCTGCAAAAACGTCTACAACAAGTGATCGATCCCCCGTGAGTCGACCCGGTTTAATTCCTGGTAAGCGTACAGATGACCAAAACAACTGAGCCGATTGTTTCATTACACGTATTATTTTAAGCAAATTAACTAATAGATGCTTCATTTTGATGCATTTAGGGACCATTGCTGAAAGGGAGCATCTGAAATGGCAGAATCCAGTTGAGCTGCCAAACAACCCGTACAGCCCAGAAAATATTGTAAAGCGAATTCAGCGAAGTGAAAGTTTGACAAGATCTCCGCTTTTACCGGATGAAAAACCAATAGCAATAACATCTGATGATGAGACTGATCTGCACACTGTCGTGATTTTAAATGGACCGAAAAAAATAGATTGTGGCCTAAAAGACATCGATCCGGAAAAGTAAGAAAATGCTAGAAATGCTCGCCCACCTCGCATCGCAGACTAAATGAAAATTTCTTACAAATCAGATATAGAAGAGATTATTACGTACATCAGATTCCATCAGCGCCCGTGAGAAATAGAAAGCGACTTAATTCTAAGCAAACGAAAAACACCAAAGTGGACTTAAATGATGTTGAAGAAAAGGTACGTAGTGTTAGATATTAATAGTACGTTGTAATAACTGTTTCGCCTGACCAATGAGTGTTTTCAACCATAAAGGTTTACATCAGCACTGCAAGGGTCTTTCATCTTCAAGACAAAATCAAAAGTCTCGAGGATCAAGTAGGCAACGTAGACGATGAAACCACTTTGGCCAAGGTAGACGACTTAGAAGACAAGGTTGCAAGAGCAGTGGCTCAAGTAACTCAAAGTGAAAAACAAGTAGGTTAACAATATATTTTTAATGTAACAAGTTTGCACGTTACAGGAGCCCAAGAGTCAATTTAAGATGTGTTTGTATTGAAATGATAATTAGTGAATTTCTCACATGATACACAAGGTTCGCTTTCAACCTTAATGCTACACCAGATTGCTTTCATAGTCAAATATACATGTATATAGCGGCGCCATAATACGGGGCTTCCTTGCATGACACCCATGACATAGTGGGTTGCATAAACGTTTTTATTGAAATTTCTTATTTTTTTGTAAACAAATGGGGTATTTTGAAATATTCAATATTGGGGAAAATAAATTTAGAAATTATACCGAGTATTTGAAGCAAAAATGTACTAATATTTTTTGTTGCTTGGTGGGCAAGCTTCTGACATTTTTATCAGGGGATTTTCGACATAAGATATTAAGAGGTACCAGCATAAACACATCTTGGGAAAGGATATTTAAAACCATTGTGTTTTAGGTTTCAAGGGTAGAGCAGGAAGTGGCCCGCCTTCAGAAGAATATTTTGGAGCAGCAACAACGCAAAAGCGGATATTCCCCATTATCCAACAGCAATATTGCAGAGCGGATGGAGATGTTTGGCAGTTCATCCAGTTTAGATAAGTGGACGAAATCTCGGGATATATCCCCCGATGCATCATGCCAAGAACCAATCATTCAAACTGATGAAGTGCCGCTTCCTTCGGTAAAAGCTTTGGCTAACAAATTCAATGGTCCAAGATTCCAAAGCGGAGTATTTCCCAACGGTTCATATGAGCAGAAAGAAGATGGAACAACAATTGTGAAAATTGACACTTCCAAGGTAGGAAACACCAATATGAATTATCTTAACTAACAATGCATGAGCCATGAGGACACCACGCATGTTGTAACCATTACCAAATGTCTGCTTCCCTTTACACAGCACATTCCGACCCCTAAACCGAGGCGGTCTAAATTGCCCGATGCCCCACTATGCAATTCCCCCCTCCAAGAGCCGATAGACAGACTATCGTTCAGCTCTACGGGCTCTTCCATGAGCGCAGATCTTGCGACAGAGATGACCCCAATCACTCCAAGTAGCCTCACTATCCAGAGCTGTAACTCTGAATTTGAAGATGTGCAGGACTCGGAGGAACGCCCTTCAGTCAGAGAACTGAGCCAGATATTTGTTGAGGACTCCAATGATGGGACGGCTCATTGTGGAACAGGAACCTCGGTTAAAAGGGTCTGCTAATCCACTAATCATATTCACATGCTTAAGATAGTATTAAAGTATTAATTTGAAATACCCAATTATATCCATTGAGAAATTACAGCTCATTTCAGGTTACCCACACAACTATTTCATATTTAATATTTAAACGTTTTCATATATATACATGTAGAATCCTATCAGAAGTAACAGTAGTATCTTTGACATGTAGGCTACTTCTTAAAATCATGTGTTTTTTTTAAATATAGGATTGTGCCATATTAATCTTAAAATAATGAAGTAGTTCATGTTCAATGCCTGAATAAACCAGGCTTCATTTGGAAGATAAAGAGACATTCCTTTTATATTTTTATTGTTTTGTCCCTGAAATACCTATTTTTCTCACACTAACCTGCTACTGTTTCTTTCTTACTAATATAGCCTAATTCTTTGGTTCTAAAGCTCTAAGGTGAACTTAGTAAGTGCAAAACTATTAACTTGACTAGCACACAGCCTTTGCAAGTTCTAGTCACATTAGTCAGCAGTAGTCAAGCATATGCATGAAGCTTTTCCCAATTTTTTTACAATTTGTTTCCATATACGTAAGGTGTAAAAGGGTTTATAAATTTCTTTCGGTTGAGCTATCTCTTGCAGCTTCATAAGGTCAATTGACAAGGAAGCTATACGATGTTCATTTTAAAAATCAAAACCATTGTCTTCTAGCTGTTAAGTTTGTTTCATGACTAGGGAACGACGTCCAATCCTGCTTCCAATTTCTCTTTATTACAGAACTTACGTTTTATAAATGCGAGTAACTTTTCCTTTAACAACTAAAATCCTACCGTCTATTCGACATAAAAGACACGAGTCCAGTTTCCTTACATGTATATGGCTATAACACGCATACAAGCACTTATTGTAATAAGGTGAAACTACTTCAAGGCCATCAAAACCGTTCTGATAGTTTTATTTCATTTGTTAACAGGTTCACAGTCTGACAGCAAGAAGTCTGTGCAAAGAATTTCGGGATGCGACACAATATCACCTGCCACGGCAGCTAAACAGAAAACTATCCATCATAAACAACACTGAGAAAAGCATATTTACTCCACCAGATGTAACAAATCAGTCAGCAGCCTCCATCAGGATTGCTAATGGTCAGGTTTGTGGCAATAGTAATGGAACGGCAGTGGCTTCACCTGATGACAGTCATGGATACACCTCTGATGAGAGCAGTACTAGTACAAACTCACAATCAAGAACTAAACCAGTCAAGAAACTTAGTAGTTCCATCCAAAACAGGGCTGCATTTTGGGACAGGAGAGTGAAAGAAGAGCGCATGTCAGATCCCTCAATGTGTGACGAATTTCCACCAATGGAAGCAATAGAATACCATAAATAATAGTTACACGTCGTTAACATAATTCTATAACTAAGATAATTCAGGCCAGAATTGACCTCCCACTAATTCTTCTATGAGAATGGATGTAATCAATTATCACAATTACGACTTGACATAGCAATAGGACTACTGAAAGTTGTAATTTTTTATACTCAAGTAGTGGATGGCTATATGAAATGTTCTTGTGTCTTGGAAGACATGGCTAGCCCTTAGCATAAAAAGAATGCCCCAAAGACCGAAGAAGAAAGTCACTTCAAAACTAGACTTTATTTGCTCCATTGCAACAGATGTCGCAAACCAGCGTCAAGCTTACATAACAAAGTAATGCATGCCAGATATTTATTGTATTAATTGTTCACGATTTCTAATTTAACATCATCTTTGATGGTGTTAGATTGAAAAATCGAATCCCTCATTGGCAAGGAAAGGCATCCTTTCGCTAACCATAAGGAGCTAATATCTAAAATACCCCATTGAGTCAACAAAAGTATGAAAATAGCTTGCTTAATTCAAACAATTAACACACTAATTCGACGATAATTTAAAAACACGTTATTTTAGTCGACCTATTTGTACAGAAAATTTAAATCCCTGATATATCAGATTTCTGCAAGGTGGTAAAGCTTAGTCTCAAGCTGCCGAATTCGTGTATTATAAATGAACTAAGAATAAAGCAGATGTTATGCAGCACTACACAACTATTATGCTTCTTTCGATTATTTATTTATGAGCCTTGTCAAAACATCGCTTTTACTCCAATGTTTATTATTGTGCCTAAACTTTAAGGACGTAAGCATTTTTAACTGCACTGATTCCTCCTCGTCACAAATTTCATTTTCTTTTCCCCCAAAAAAATAAATACAATGTATATAACACAATTTTAGACCAACCCTTTGCGCAGGGTTTTAAAATTTACGTAATGTATCTGGGATTGGAGTTAAGTTTCATCTAATCTCAAAATATTCTTGGCGTGGCATAGCAATTTGTGTCCGGTAATTAGATAATGATAGCCATATCTTACCACATTTCCAACTGTCCTGTGACCCCTCTGTGAGTTGACGTGACGTTGAAATACAAAGCAGATCAACCCGAGTCCATCGCTGAAGCGTAGCTTAGGCATTACCTAACATTCTGAAAGAATCCAGACCTTGAGTTAAGTTTACATTGTTTCACATTTCTTAAACCAATCTTTGCTCGGTTCATTGAATATTAGTATCATATCGCTGAATCCCACCATTCTTTAAATTACTTCCATTTTTACCGCGCTTTTCCAATAGGAATTTAGGTCCAAGGTTACGATTTAAACATTGCATCCCGACAGTAGGCATTTGACCATTATATGAATAATAATTTTTCCACAGAACAAATGTACGGCAAGTTCCACAAACTTTCCGTCTAATATTCTTTCGTTCGAGCACGAAATAATTAATGCGGGTAATTTTTGTCCTGCGGTCACTGATTAGCATAATAAGAACTTTCATGATATTCACCTTGCTTTTCAAGTCCCGAGTTCTTGAAGTATTTGCCTTTAAGACGCCGTTTTCCACCCGCACTGGACATAATACAAAAATAATTCATTGTTTTCTATAAACCAACTTTTCTCCTTACTAATTCATAAGTGTGCTAACCAGGGCAACCACGCGCGTACTGATGTCAATCTTGCCAGAATGCATCCTTTTAAAGGTGTAAAGCATTGGCCACAAGGTGCCGTCCGAGTCGTGGAACTACAGTATGGTACGTCTTCCCTCGCACTACAGTATTATACATTAATACACTTAGGTGCAAAACATTCGAGTCACCATCCTGAATCAGGACAAAAATGTTTTTCTCAGCAACGAAATGTCCGATTTAAAATCGGACAATGGATATTTGAGGCAGAAAATGTTGAACTTGAAGCAACCCGAATTTGCATTATTGATGACATTTGCATTCTTGTACCCCGGTGGCTTTAAAAGTGTTTATGAATGCAATTCACAATGCTGCAGCAAGGCCACATGCTGCAGCAATTGTGCAGTAGTACCTTGCAGAGATCGGTATTCCGGTTATGGCATGGCCATCATGCAGCCCTGACCTAAACCCAATAGAGCACATGTGGAATGTGCTCGAGAGACAGCTTAGAGCCCGAGATCTTCCAGCCTTAAACATACAAGAGCTGATGACTGCAGTGGAGGAGGTGTGGAATACCATCCCTCAAGAGACAATCAATAATTTTATTTCATCAATGCCCAACAGAATACAAGCTGTTGTAAATGCAAGAAAAGGGAACACAATGTTCTAAACATTATGATTTGTGGCACTATGTTATGAAAAATGTCCTCAAAACACAAATGATTGGCAATTAAATGTTTCAGTTTTATAAGGCATTGGAGTTGCAGGCTATTCTCCAGATAAATTTAGCAAAAATCCTTTTCAAACTTGGTGAATTATAAAGAGGAATAAATTGCCGACAAAACGAATGTTTCCGATTTTAAATCAGACATTTCGTTGCTGAGAAAAAGATTTTTTTCCTGATTCAGGATGGTGAGTCCAATTTTTTGCACTTAAGTGTATTTTAATTGTTCTGAAATTGTGCAAACTTTAAAACAAATTCATTAAATTCCAAATGCGGACAATTAGTGCAAATAGCAACACAGATTCGTTTTACTACAGTCGTGATTCGTACATTTGTACCAGCGTTACAGCAATTCTTCCCAAATGTGCGAAACAAATACTTTTACCATTGATATCAAACTTTTCGGACACATCATATTACAAATCAGATGTATTATAAACATCAAGCCAGCTTATGTAGGTTGCGCATCATCATGAAAGTAACTATCAACCTACTACTCCTATAGTTCATTATCGTCCGAAATTGCACTGACCAACGCCTAGTCTCAAGCATAATTGCACAGGTTGTCCAGATGGCAATATTTTTTGTGTGGAGAAAATGTAGAAGATTGCGTCTTCAATGGTAACAAATGTAGATTAATGCTGCGAGATTGTGCTGCGAGTTGGAATGTGTCATTTCATATTAATCTATTAAGGTTGGTCAATCGAGTAAACAGCTTATTTCCGAGTTATCTTACCTGATATGACCCCTTTCAACCCCCCTCCTCCCCTACAATCGCTTTCTATAGCCTTTAATGTCGAACGAGGGTGGGTTTCAAGTCAGAGTACGCAGGTCGAACGGATCAGTTTCATACAGACTTGAACATGTACGTTTATTCTCGATTTCCCCATATCGATTTTTCATTCGCAATCTGAAAATAGCCTAGGGTCTATAAAACAGATGAATAACCAACAGCACAAACACGTATTTGCCATTTCGCCTTGCAAAAAAAAAAAAAACGTTAAGACGACCAATCAAGAAAAGGTTGGCACCGAAGATGAAAAATGGATTAAGATGAAAGGAAACTGAACCTGTCCAATCATTTTGGGGAATAAATAAACCAACATTCGTACACGCTTCAAAAGACAGGGATATTAAGTCAATGAGAAAGGACAAAAAAGGGGCAAAAGCATGTATAAAATATATTGTTGTTATACAACATACGAAAATCGGACATCTTCCAGTCAAGTTTTAAATGACCTTAAGTGGTAAGTTTGAAGTTTTACGAATTGGTATAGCTATCCTGTCATCACGAGCTCCGTTAATGAAAATGTTGGGGGATAAAATTCGATAATGTTGAATTTTCATTTACTTCTAGAGCAGCCATTGCTCATGTAATTCAGAAGATTTGGTTATATGTTCCTTAGGTTTAATGAAATTTAATGATTTGCTGTCAACTCCTTTACAACAAAGCATTAATAGTTGTTCTAACAAAAGTTACCCTGTTTATTGGCAAAGAAAAAAATCTGTCTAGACTTCGTGCATGACTGTAATTAAGAGGTAAAGCCAAGTTTCAACAAATGTGCGTCTTGGGAATTTTTTCGCCACGTCAAATTATAGGCGTTAGTAATTGGTAAGAATTTGGCTGAGGCATTTCGTCGCCCTTAGGAGCCGTCCATAAAGGACGTCCAAGGGTAGCCTAACTACGTCGGGTTCACAAACATCAGGCGATCGTTGAGCAGAGAAGGGGAAGGGGTCAGAAAATGTAGACGTCTATTCCATAAATCCATCAATAACAACTACTAAATCAGGTAGCAAACCGACTAAAATATTACGTGATTATAACTTCGTATTCAGAATGGACGTCATGCCTTGCTATTACCCGGTGGAAAAAATAAATATGGCCATATTACAGTTAAACCATATACATGTAAGACTAGCCTAAACGCTGGCCGCAAAAAAACCTTTATGTCCATATACAATCCATATGATGTTTTTATGTCCATGTATGTCTAAATGTATGGTCACATTCATACATGTGACCATTTACGTCAATATATTTGCATATACATGTATGGTCCTATCCCATACGTATTTGACGTCCAAGGACGCAACAAAAAATTGCCAATTTCCTGTGATATTACATCTAGCGAAGTGACCTATTTATTTCAAAGAAAACGGTACATCGTGGAACCCCATAGATTCTTCAGGATTGGTAGATTTGTCACTTCTGAAACAATGGTGCTCTACAATGCATAAGAAAACTACTTATAAAACTGCTTTTCCTGAAAATACGCGTGCGATAAACATGCATATTTATATACTTGGACATACTTGAAAACATAGGCTGCTTAGAAATTATACTTCAGTAGGTCTATCTTATATTAAGATGTTATAAGGGAAGCAAGCAGCATTGAGATACGCCAATAATAGAATCGAAAATAATAGTATAATAATAAAAAACAATGCATGTTAGATCAAATTTTCATTAATAAGTGGAAATTAAAGGATAATTATCAAGGACATTTAAGTGTTGTATAATTTAAAAACAATTCAAAAATCGCAATTTTACATAAACAAAAACAATGTTCACCGGCAATGTTAAGTGTGAAAAAAACAATGCACATAAGAGTTCATTTACTCTTTTTAATGCTGACTTATTGTCAATTCCAAGTTCACATTCAATTAAATAATTTTAGCATGTGATTTTTCCATACATGGCCAAGTATGCAGGAATATGGCTGTATCCAAGGTCAGTTATGGCATATGTAACTCCATTATGTATGGTCATATTTAACGTTTCCAAACGTTACTTATCTAATATATTCTAATATAACCAGAAATGACGTCAAATTTATACCTTAAGTTAATGATTTGTTCATTATAAGGTCAATCATCGAACCACATCTTTTATATAAATTGCGATGCCATGATTAAGTGACAATTCGATATATTGTATTCAAATTCACATGGCATTTTAAATCGATTTAGGATATTACATGTTAGGGCTACGACAAAATCACGTTTGGTATTTTTCTCTAGTCAACATGACGTCTTTTATGTCCAACTATAGCGACATCTAGATCATTTGCGTTGCCGGGACGGGCATTAACAAGTAGTTCGTTGGGTATTTCATGGATGTCCACTACGAAAGGCCCCTAAAACTACATTAGATTCGATCAAACACTTCATGAGTTCATAAATCAGTAAAAATGACAAACAAACCTCATGTACGCAGCGATGAATCTTATATAAAAATAGCGCAATTTTTTATGGTTGAATCGGAATTACCTTAATATATTAGAAGACCGCCTGTGTTGTTAGAATTTCACGCACAGTTATAACAGCCATAACTGGATAATAGGACAATTTCTTTTCTGAAGATATCTACGCGCTCTAAGCAATGAGCTTTACCTTAACCTCCACTTTGTTAGCCATGTAGTTACTAGAAGATATTCTATACCAATAAACAAGCGATCGTTACATCGTGTACACATCTAACCACTAACGACAGACTGATCAAATTTGGTATGAATGTTCTTGTGTGACATGAACATGCAACGGAAACGGTCCCATGAAAAGATGTTTTACAGACGCATTATGTATTCCCAGCAGGTGTAACAATATATTTACATCAACTTTGCAATACCTTCAATGAAATGAAAACTACTACGAAAATACACCCAGTAAGGGATTTAGCTATGTGTTAGGTTTTACTAACATTTTTACGGGCGTTTTCTTCGCGCTATGTTCTTGTCATTTGGCGCCGACAAACAAATAAACCTGCAAAAGAGTGTCGTTTCTGGAACGATTCTGACAGGGTTTTCTTTATGTCGTCTTACCTCATGCTGCGAAACGTTTTACTGCGTGACAAACGAAGGAAAAACGAATTATCAGAAAAAGAAATAACGCAGCATCCTACCATTAGAGTGGGCAATACCATCGGAATGAGAATGATGGTAATTCTTAGCATCTAAGTTGGGTTTAATATGGCTTGACACTAGGTTAGGTTAGGTTTCCAAAGGTATAAATAATTCATCAAGGTTTTTATTCCTGGTAAGAATAAAATAGTGCATTTACTTGATGGACGCGTGCGTAGTTTCAAAATTCCGGGAATCTCAAATCATGATATTCGCTCGTACATACGGACAGAATAATTTACGAGAACACAAACATAATTTTATCAATAAGAATTATATTAGCGGTAGTTTTGTTCTCAAATTGCTATTCTTGAAACTTGTATAAAGGATTGCTAATATAACCAGTTTATATGAGTTTTCAGGTTAGCATATGCCCTGAAAACCTAGATTAAAATAGTAGCTAGACATTTTCTTTACCATAGAATAGCCTATTTTTCATTTCACACTATATTAAATTCAACATTAAACATGCTGCATGAATTTAATGCATCGCTAGTTAAGATGGATATTGAAAATAAATTGAGAGCGTATTAAATATGGTTATAGGTGGGTTATTAGAAGATAATTCTATTGGCGCTCTTTGCATATTAATAATTTGCTAGCTAAGGACTTTCTGCACTATGAAATTGAATAAGCTAAATATCTGTACTACCAAAATGAGATTCAAACCACCGAAGTTTAGAAATTAATCTACAAACACTAAACGACCATTCTGCACACGTAACATTACAGTTACACTAATTTATTGCGCTGATTGCTATAACATCAAATTCCAACTACAGGTTTTCGACAATTTTCAGAAAAAATTGAAGGTTTTATTTTGCCAGAATTAATTATCGAAGATTTACTATAAACAGAGGATCATTTCGATAACATCAATGTTATATCAGACTGTAAAAAAAAACATTACTTGCATTTTTTATACTTAATCTGGTAAACAATTTTCCATGTAACATGTTAATTTTTGTATAATAACATACTTCCACAATGTAAGTATGATAAATGAAAATGAAATACTGAATGTTCCTAACATTGTAAACGTTTGAAACATTAAAACACCTGTTTACTATTTAATAAAAGACTTAAGAAGAATATAAAATGCATACATTTCATCCAGGAATTAAATAATCCTAAACTGCTGAAATATCCCACTGTAGTAATATCGTATGAAGTAATATCGCTTAATAAATTCGAGTAAATTGGCTTCAACACACTCTCCAATCATGACACTATAGTAGCAAATAACTTTCACAATAAACTATAGCAAATAACTCATGAAGCATAGGTATGTAAATATGGATTTCTGAATATGAGCACGAGGTCTAAAACAAGCCGCATTGCGCTTCGAAGTCGTGCCCTTTGACGTCATTTTGTCCCAGTATTTCGATCAATTATCCCCTAAAAGATATTAAGGTTTTAACAACAATCAATTTAACAACAAGTTCATGTACGTTCTCAAATTGGAGCTAATACAAAAAAATTCATCTTGCATCAAGAAATTGTTTGGGAATTAAAATTCCACAATGTTTACACTTGTCTGTGGACGTCAATGTTTTCAATACTACACTTCAATATCGTTTCATTTTTTAAAGTACAAGGTAAACCCTATTTGCCTAAAACCATCTTGAGCAGCCCTTTAACTACAGCTTATTATCTCCATGCTTGATGTTTAGAAGAAGCAACGACCAAGGGCACTTGCCACTTCAGCGGGAACAAACCTTAGAGAAATCATTGGAGATGCAATGGCACTTCATCTACGAAGATGGAGGAAAAGATAGTGCGATATTAGTCATCAACCTGGCTTTAGCATTTCAATAGCTGGCAGTGAATGATGCCTCATAAAGGGCAGTAATTCAGCGTTTCAAAAGGAGCATCTTGAAACGGCTCAAAGAGATCGAATTCCGTACGATTTCGTGCTAAATGAGGCGAAATTTCAGAGATAACTGCCTGGCTTCTGAGCGTGTACGTGAAGCATGGCCTCCCTTTTTCCTCCATCT
>JAQIXS010001927.1:0-25855 GCA_034700785.1 Rossiulus vilnensis | reverse complement strand
CCAATGTCCGTTTTAATGGGTATTTATATCATTATGCAAACGAAAAGAAATATCTTTTAGATTAGAATTATGTTTTAAAAAACACAAAAAGTAAAAAAATGCTTCGTGAGCGTCGTTTAATCCAAACTATAATTTCACTATAATTCACAAATGCATTATCTTATGATTTGAATTTCAAAATCTATCTTAAAACAATTTGCGAAGCGAGTAGTGTTTCTGTTAGTTAGTTAAAAATAAGACAAGTTGAATTAGGACATGTTGTAAACACGTTGTAAAGTTGATTTTGTCACGTTCGAACGAGGTCACGGACTCGATGATAACTAAAGTGAAACCTGTCCATAGTGACCAGCCAAAATCGACCACCTTAGTCAGTTTTTCAATGTATCGAGTATTTAAGTAATAAAAAGGTAATAAAATTTAAGTAATAAAAATACTTTCCCCAAATTTTTACACCTAAAACAAAAGTTAAATATAATAACTTTCATTTAAAAATTACATGTAGATGTATTTATTAGGTTCTTTATTTAGAATTAGCCGAGAGTTTTTTATATTTATTTTTACAGATGATACTTGCAATATTTAAAAAAATGCTAATAGTGTTTACAATAAAATACAATTACAATGAATTAGCAGTCTTTGAACTATCTTTAACTGTCTGCACGTATCCATATGGCTGGTCGTTATTTCTGGACAATTTTAAGCTGGTCAAAATAACTGTCTTTGCAAGTCATACAGGGTGCCATAAATTCCTTGATTGAAAATGTGAAATTTCTGCGCGTAATTGTTTCAACGTTCTCAAAATACATTATATGCTGGAAAAACCATTAAAAAGTCATTATTATGACTTGAAGGCATCCACCTTTAGTAGCAAATGTATATCATTCCCTATATGCAAAAGAAATGCATTTAAATTGAAACAAGATTTCATTTCAAAATGCATTTAACAATGTATTAATTAGAAATGCGTTTTTAAGAGCATTTTAAAAAAGCATTTTAAAATGTACGTGCTCAATTTGAATGCATCATCAAATGCATTATTATGTATTAATGTCCTCAACGCATTAATGCATCATAAAATGCATTTTTTTTTTGCAAATGGGTTGTTGGGCTTTAAACGTCTAGCAACTTATATAAATTATACGTCGAATCTTTTTTCTGTCACACTTTTCGTTTCTTTTCGTTAAATTTCTTGGCAACCTCAAGGATGCTAAACTGTTTCGACTTAAATATGTTTAGCAAAATGCCTTTCGACAGAGTCTGATTATTCGCACACTGTCACGTTGGTGATCCTAATGCAGCGGAGGATTTTCAGACGTGAATTTCCTCCAATCGCATCATTTTCTTTGAAATTGCTATAATGCAATAAATTATAGAAATTGGGTGGGCTTAGCAATTGTCAGCGCCAATTCTGTCGAAGGCCGTCTGAGTTTCTATCTCTGGCTGCTGTTATTTTTGTTTTTAAGAAAATGTTCAAATTCAATTCCTCAAGAGACGTGAACACGCCATGGCGAGTGAAAGAGAGGGGTCGACACGAAAGGGCATTTTCACCTTTTCCTAGAAATCACAAATTCATTTTGCAATCTCTTTTGCTAAAATTTATTCAAATCTCGATGGAATTAGTAGTCGATAGACTAGCGTCGCTAAACATTGACTTGACATTTGGTCTTCGTCTAGGGAAATTGTCTGAAATTACCGTCCTTAGAGGCTGATAAGTATCAAAAATTTCCTTGACTTCTCTACACGTATTAGAAACTTTTACTAGTGAATTCATGATTCATCTAATGGGATGATAACTTCCCGTGTGCCCTTAAGTGATTAGCAGTTGAGTGGATTGGCTGCCTGCGGCTGGCTGAATTTACATTTAGGCTTCATCCTAATAAATAAGGAAATTTCTAGAAAATCAGTTAGTGCTTGAAACAGCTAAAAGTTGTCTTGACTATAAATTGTTGCTTTAATGTTGTCTAAATATTGCGTTGTTAAAAAGTATCGGCTCCGAATGCATACTTCTAATCAGAAATCTATTAAAAAGCAATTTCTAATTTAAAAAAAACAAAATTAACTTTAATACAAAATCAACACATTGTAGCATGCGTCATGGTTGAGGGTTTTCACTGACCTGTAAAACCTGTACAAGTCAGGAAAGTTAATTACTTTCTGTGGTAACCATGTCTTAATTAGATATCGTTTCAGTTGATTTTGTGAAAATTGTAAAAATGTTTTCAAGAATTAATTAAAATTAATAAAAAAGTTTTTGCTGTCATTATTCGTGACGTGTTTAATTATAAGATTAAATACAAGATTATTAGTGGTCACAAGATTGCAATTACATTGTGCATGTAATATAATTCAAATGTGTCAGTAAAACTTATAATACGCATGGCTATTTTATGATAAATTACTGAATGTGTCTTAAAATAATTAAAATTCCTGAAAATGTGAAATGAATAAAACACAAAAAATGCATTTCTTTTCAATAAAAGTAATTTGATTGTTATATTCAAGATCTTATCCTCATATTATCCTCAGTATTATTATTATTTTTAAATCGAAGTGTAAAACAAGTTATTCAGACATTGGCCTCATCTCTCTATTCCGTACATTTTTTTGAGAAACTGCCCTTTAATATAACAAAAAAAAATTATTGTGCACTTGACTCGTTACAAGAGTAAATTACGGGTCTGTTTTTGATGTTTGCCATAGCCCAAAGATGACTGTCCCTATTGATTTTTGTAAGATAAGTTACATATCTCCTCATTGCATTGGTTGACTTCATTTCCACCAGCAATTTTAGGTTTTTTTTTGTATGCGGTTGTGGAAAAAAAAACTTTGACGAAATTATCTGCGATAAACGAAAAGAGGCCATCTCCTAAGCCCTGTGGAATAATAATGATTAATATTAGGCGACATTGTGTTCGTGTTTGTTGATTAGAAATGTTACGTCATTAGCGCGACATCTCTGATGCTTAAAGTTGATCTCGGATAGCATCTCTTCCCTAACGTCTTCAGTGTCCAAAAGGGGCTTCATAAACATTTGAATAATTTAATTTATGGCATCCAATTTATTCTCCGCGTACTTTTTTTTTGCAGCCGTTTAATCTTGTCTCCGCCTCTGCCAACATGGATATTATTTATTATTCCAAATATCTTTTTATCATCTCCGCTGAATATGCTTTAAACTTATTTTATACAGCCATGATAAATGTTGCTATTGTATAGGCTAGGAGCTTTTCTTAGTTGATTTTTTTTTTGAAAATTTTCTTTCCCCAATCGTTTTTTACTCCTTTAGTGAAAGAAACGACGATAGCATTCATGGACGCATAATATTCAACTATTTATAAACTGGGAACAGAGAAATAAGTAGAATCCCAACTTGTAAAACTATATTGAATATCTCGGCATTTCCTCACTGTGCCATTGCTGGATTGTCAGACTTTGTGTCGGTGATGCACGGTTTGGATTAGGGCCAAGCGATTTTAAAAAAAAACCACGATAAATAGGACGATGTCTACCTTAATCTTTATGGGTTTCTCGTGTAGACTTAATATGACATCCACGCATTTCTTCACTTTTTGCATCTCTATTGTACAAAAGACTCCTGCGAGGCCAAGTAGATTTCCTTACTTTTATGGTATGGTAGGACATAAATGTCGACATTTAAAAGCGAGCTTTCTATTGTACATAGAAAGTATTTCTTGTCTAGACCGATATTAAGGCTCAAAATTGGCGATAAACAATAGCAATGGCCAATTTGAACAAGTTGGATGCTAATGGATTGTTGGGAACAAGTCAATAAAGATGACTCGAGGAATGCGAACTAACATTACTTTCTCCAATTTGGATATACATTTTAAATTAATAAAGAATATTGATTTGAGTTTGCAGCAACCAAATCCGGTATAATCCAATACGTAAAAACATCTTGAAAGGCTATCGCTTTAAGGGAGCGTTTTGGGCGCCACCTGGTTGATGGTAATCCGAGAGTGATATTTTTTATCAAGCAGGCGTTGAAAATAGCACTTTGACTTTCTTTTTTGTAAATTTTCTTAACGTTGTGCTTGTTTTTAAGAGAACGTATTTTTTTAAAAAAAATTATGGCAGCTTATAACGGCATATGTTGAACATGTTGTAACCAGAAATCATCAAACAACCCCCTCTTAACTCTGGCTTAACCATCTCAAAGGTCTATTTATGCTGGCTTCAAATTGTTGCTGAAATGTGTTGTTTTTGTAACGAATGTTTGTTGGTATGTTGGACAAGTACTTTTTGAAAAACTGAAGCTATTGCCATATGAAGTATTGATCTCTATGTTGACTTCTAATGCTGCTACATTATGCGCTTGTATGAATATAAATCTGAATATAATGAATATAAATTTAAGTAATTTCTTCTTGTACGTTCATTCTGTTTATTTTAACTTTAATGTACAATTCATTGTTGAAAAATGCGTCGATTTTTCGTGTTTTTTTTCCTGCAATCCAATTGAAATTTGTGGGTGGAACTTGTGAATTGCATTGCAGTAATCATACTGGAGGCATATGTTACCATTCATTAGTAACCCTAACCAAGAATTAAAAATTTGACTGGAAGGCATAACGCCTTAGTGACTAAGAGTGTGTGAGCGCCACCTGGCGACTGTTTTGATCGCTTCCTTTATCAACCACCTCATTTCCACGTTGGCGTTTTATCATCAATTCGCACGTGTGAATGCCTCCTTTAGACGAAGCGCCACAGGACTGCCGATAAGCGATGAATATGCTTTTCACCTACCCTCACTTCTGCCAAGGGCATTTTTAGAAGCAAAAGCAGTGGCCCTTCCCCCCCCCCTCCTCCATCAGATATATCCCATTAAGGGGTGTTGATATAATCAGCGAGAAGACGCTCGTCTTATCGGACCACATGTTCGTTCCCACAGCTTGTTATGGCGTTGCTTTTTCAATGGCTCTTCCCAATTAAGCCTGGCTGTTCAGATGGTACTTTGTCTAATGACCCAAACTGAACTTGTTCTTGGCAATTACTTACGTAAGTAACGTCCCCCCCCCTCTCTCTCTTCTCTCTCTCTCTCACTGCTACTTGGCCGATTTGTATACGTGTGCCTTACCTGATGATACCCCATGCCCTCATTGGGCCAGTTGGGCACCGAACTCTTTACTTTGGCAGACATTTTATTGGTGAAGAAAATAGCGCATCAGCGAGTCTGCATGAAAGATCTAATTGTTTTGGGGCTAAATTGAGTGATCTAAGAATGGGACCGCAAATTGATTGAGAAGAAAAAAAAAATGCGGCTGAGACCTACCTCCCTTTGGTGGGCACTAAATGCGCACTTATCCAAAGTGTCCTTCCTATTCCTGCATTGGTAAAATATTGAAGCGGTGGTTGTAGCAGTCCAAAGCATTGAAATTAATTTAATTTGTTAAGTTCCGATTTAGAGCCAGTTGCACCATTGTAGGTTAAATGAAAGGTTCGGATAACGTTGGGTTACCTGTAGCCACAAGTTTATCTAATGGTTGATAGATTTTTGTTGCACCAATTTACTACAAGGATTTTTAACCCAAGGTACAATAAACATGGAGATAGTTGTTGCAGCTAGGAATTCTGGGAAAATTGCATTATATTACAAACCTTAGGTTAACCCTGCCTATCTTCTAACCTGCTGTGGTACAATACTTTTCCTAAGTTAATTAGAGGTTTAGCTTACGTTTGGCTTAACTTTTGTTAGTGCAACCGGCTTTTAAAGAATGAGAAATATGTATTTTTAAATCGTTCTGAAATTCTGCGTAACCGTTAACTACTAAAAAATTTATTTTCTTTGTGTTGGTTTTTCATAATTTATTAATTTCGATGCAATTATCAATATATCAAACAAGCCCAGCAAGAAGACTATATTGTTACTTTAATCACCGGTGTACTTGAGGTACTCAGCACCTTGCGTGCTAATACATTTGTCAAGGGATACACAGGGTGAATATCTGATGGACACCTTGTAATAATTAAATTAAACTGGATTATTGTTGAAACTCTAATTTACTTTTTACCCAATCAGGCTATGTCATAGTCACATTAAAGGAAGAATTCACGTTATGCCTTTATATATTTACTAAATAGGCCTGAGCAGTGTATTTTAGTGTACATCTGTAAATATCCTTATAATTCGACCTATATTCTCCAACATAATAGCCTGCACGATTACTGAAGGTCTTTGAATTTGAAGATTTTCACCTACCTAGTACGTGTACAGTGTACACTGTATAGCTAAGTTCTGCAAGTGCTATAGCACCACACAAGGTGACCAAGAGAGGTTTTTTCCCCAGGATTTCGAAATCGTGTAGCAAATTACTAGCCAGCTTTAACGAGAAAACTTGTCTGATTTTTCTTTTATAAACAAGTTGTTGCAAGGTGATTAATGGACCTCTTTTCTCTATCATTCTTTGAGCGCTGAAACATTTCTGGAAGCTTTTTACCTAACTCGATGCTGAAACTTTTTTTTTTCATCTCGTAAGGTTTTTTTTTTTGTATAAAAAAGGTTGGTTCAGATGCACTCAGAAGATGAGAACCTGAAGCGCGTTTAATCCAAGTTTTAAGGAATTTGCATACATAAAAAGCTGAATGTACAGCTTTGAGGAAATGGACCGATCTACTGTTTTATTGTTGTTATATTGCTGGCGTAGCCGAGTTTATCGATTATCTATTAGCAATTGTCTGTCTTGGATTTTTCGCTGAATTACTGGGGATGCTTGCCATCACTTAATCAAATTAAAATATATATTTTTTTTACTCTCGTTGGGTTTGTGGTGCTTCTTTTAACGCTCGTCTTGAAGCTTGCAAGCCCGGAAGAATGTTTGATGGATTTGCAAATTTTCTTGTCAATAGTTACCAACCAATACCAGAATTGGACTTTCAAGATGATAAGCTTTTTAGTAAGAAACAGCCCGTGGTCATGCTAAAAGCCAAAATTGAGATTGATGAAAGGATTAGCGTTTGAAGTTGACCTTAAAATCAAGGAGTTCATGCTTGGTCGATTTTGAGATAAATGAAATTTGTTTTTCTACGGATGATTTTTTTTTCTTATTTTTTTTTATCCTGTTCTTCATGGCGCTGTTTTTTTGTGCTATACTAATATTTTCCCAGAAATCGCGGATAAGTGGCTTGAGATAAATTACTTGTACTGTAAATGAGATTTTCATATTCACTCGCTGTGTGTTAGGATCCATGAATCCTGAAAACAGTAAGCCTCTTGGAGGAAATTTAGTCGAAAAAAAATGATTCAAAAACCTTATTAATGGTATTTTAGCAGGATTATTCAAGATATTGTTTGTTTACTGTACGCACAGTTTATAAAATAGAAATAGTTTATTTAAAAAATATATATCCATCAGGGAAATTAATAATCTTCAGAAAATGTAGCTTGAAGCAAGATGAATCTATCGCTTACTAAAGATCGAACATTATTAATTACAAAATAAAAATTCCACTTAATTAGCTTTCCAAGGGCATGTTATCGGGATACTCACCAATTTAGTTATTTAAACGAAAATTCACGAAATTTAAGTAATTAAATTAGCTGTGGGGCCAAAGCAGTTAAATCTCTAATGTTGTTTTCAAATAAATGTCTAACTAGCACTCAAAAATATGTTTAAATCCAATTAAATTTGTTTTGCAAGTATTAATATTTTTTGAATATGTACAATGCTTTGCTTGATCTATGCTAATAGGCATAGTATATGAAAATGGCCTATTTAGCTATTTTAACGAAAAATTACGAAATTTAAGTAATTAAATAAATTGAAACATATTAGTAAGGTCTTTGTGTACCTCAATGTATTGTAGTTAAACTAAATTTGGAATCAAGGTCCCAGATAATTACGCAGGCTGTAATTCATTGTTATGTATTCGGAAAAAATAACAGAAAACATGTTTTAGTGACGAATTTGCGTAAAGATACCCAAGTAAAATTTCATTAAAAAAATTTACTCATTACCATAAGCAATAGTTATTTTTCTAATTTCTTCATCAAAGTTTGACGTGTTTTAGCGTGACAATAATTCCATATCGAATTCCATATGTATTTCATTTAGTCACATACATGTACATGTATCAGCTGTGATGCATTTCTCAATTCTCACCACATTTCTAATATAGGTCATGCCAACGACTCCATATACAGGTAGCTAAAGTACAGGGTGCGTCCACAGTCGGGTATTCTAAATTTGATAAGCTTTCTGTTTTTTTTAATTTTATTTATTATTTTCCAATATCGACACTAGCCACTCGTGGTAAAACTCGAAAAACGTTTTTGCGCCGCATGATTTTCAGATTTTTTTTTTTCATGCATACATTATTTCGTATCAAAAGCCAAGTTCGATAGTTTGCATGGAAAAATGCATTAAGGTGATTAATGGCAGAATCTTTAATGAATTATGCCTTCGCATTACGCGACTTGAGTGATACGTTGTTTGCATTGGCCACTAAGTGGGAGGTCAAATTACTCTCACGGTATCGGTGCATTATTGACTTCGCACTTATCGATCAAAGCTTGAGAATCATTTGTCAAAATTTGACTTTTTCTCTTCCTTTTGTCTTCTTTTTGAAATGTTTCGAGCCCAAAAATCATCTTGTTTCTTAACGTGCTTTAGCTAGATTCGTCAATATTCAACAAAATCTCTTGACGACCAAGATCTCTGGTCGTAGGACAGAATCTGCTGGGTTATTCCGGTCGTTTGAAAAAAAACGTAATAATTAATTAACAATTCAGTCGAAATGCTTGATGAGTGCCTAATTTGCGGACAGCCTCTGATCATCTGATCACAGAAACGTGCTGTAATGCAAATGACAGGGAATGGATGCGGCAACACAAGTTTTGGTCGAGGGGGAGGTGGCTCCCCCCGCCCATGGATTCGCATACTCGTAGCAGAGGCCCTTTCGCATACCCCCTACCTTATAATCATCCCGTTTTCCGATACGTGCTTCATCAGGGAGCATGAAATTAGAAAACCAAAATTATAGCTGCTGGCGTGTAACGATTTTCGGATCCGAAACGGAAATTGTTGGCGAAATATTAGCACACATCACAGCGGTTCGATGTTTTAATCGTGAAATGAAGTTGAACTTGTATTAGTGTCAGTCGAATGCGATGATTAGTTTGATTAACTAAAAGCTAATGTGCCTTGCGAGAGTTTAGGGCAGACTTTTAAAAATAACATCTTGAAATTTGTTGTGGAATGTCCCAAAAAACTATCACCTGTCAAACAATGGTAATTGAGCAGCAGACAACTAGCCCTGGAGAAAAAGATCAGTATGTGATTTCCCACATGATACCAGTATGATTTTATACTGATACTGACTGGTTTTTGGAGCTGCTGATATCAATATGCTTAGTGATATCAGTATTACAGTGGATTTTGGGATTATTAGTATCAGTATGTTTAGTGATATCACTACATTTATTTCTAGTATCAGTATGTGATTGGTTTTTTGTACTGATATCTACTGTACTGAATGAACTGATCCTTTCAAGGAGAATATGGGTCTTTCAGATCAAATATAGAGTTCTTCCACACCTGGAATACTTATAATTTCCGGGGAAATTCATAAGGCATGAAATAGTCCTGGAAACATCAGAAAATAACGATTTAAAAATAAATAGTCAAAGAATTGGCATTAGAATGATAGATGTCATTAGAAGTCATGCTCAAGTCATAATATTGAAATGAGGTTCAAGAAATTCTTTTCAATAGATTGATTCACTAAGCATTTTAGTACATTCAAATTCATTTTAAAGGAATTTATCTTTATTGCACCGATATTAGCAATTTCACTGTTTGTTAATTATCAATTTACATTTTATGCAACTGAATAGATGATCTAAGATTGTAATTAGGGCATGTAATATTCGACTTTTGAGTTAAAGGGCAACTAATTTTTACATGTGTTGAAACTCAATTTTGTAATGGCTTAGAAAAATGTAGAGTTGTTTGTTAGTTATTAGCACCAAAGTCAACACATGGCACAGTTAGACATACCACTTTAGAAATAGGAATTCCTAAGGTACTAGTAAATATGGTATTCCTTGCATTTGTATATGTTATATTTTTTCATTACACATGTAAATGATCAGGGTGATCAGGAAAATTTTGAGACACTAAGCGATTGGTGTCTACACTACTGTATATGAAACCATGTTTATAAATTTGTAACATCTTAAAATTATTCGATGAACAAAGACAAATCATCTACGTGATCAGATTATTTAGACTTAATTACGATTCGGTTATATGGCAATGCACTTTTTATTTTCTTAAGACGATCGTTAGGCAAATCTCAATAATGATAAACGCTTCTAAAAATACTTTCTCTTAATTCATGAATAATTTACGAACTATATATATATTTTCCGCTAATCAGCGTGAATGTGCTATAAATAAGATAAAATTAGTGAAGTTGTCCCTTTGTTTCTCACAATTATGATTTCTCATTAATGTTAATTTATATGGAGACAAAGATGCTTAATTTTCAGGCAACCACGACATAATAACACAATTTGTCGTATATCATTAAAAGTAATCAACAATCCCAAGTTTAAAAAAAATTAAAATGGCATCTAGGGAATCTAAAAAAAATTCCCCACAGATGATATTTTCACATATGCTATGTGAAAATATCAACTACGATAAAGAATTTATGGGGGAAAATTAGACACTTTTTATTTCGAACAAACACTTTAATTTTAAAGTGTGGAGAGCATTTTTTTTCAGATGCCCTAGTCTAATCTACATTTTTGTGCTCGTAAATAAATTTTTAAAAAAATGGTAACAGGCAGCCTAATTATCGTCACCAGGAAGTCCAATTGTGTTTCTGACTGAGTGAAATCTTTTCATGAGCAACACTAAATGCATTTTATTTGGACGAAATTTGCGAAATCGTCGCATTTCCTCGAAAAGGTAAGTATGGCGGCTGAAATTGTGCGCATGCGCAGTTGTCGTTTCAAACAAACAAACGAGAAAAAAAAGGCGAGGAAATTAAGCTTTCTCTTCGTGTGTGTATATAGGTTCTTCCTGCCAGAACAGTTCAGTTAATCAAGCTGTCAAAATGGCAATTCCTCTGTTTTTTATGTAAGTGCTTTAAAAGTGCAATTTTCTGTATTACCTAAATACATCGGGTTTCTTCACTCTCTTATTTCCCTCAAGGACTTCATCAGGTAGATTCGTGTGAGAGAACCTTCAAAATAGTGTTAAATGTCCTAACATGGCAATCAGAACCTGCCGACCCATTAACCTTTTTTTTTACCCACCCCTAAATATCTCTGGAGATTTCCATCAATGGCGTACAAATGTTTCTTCTCCTGACTGCGATCGATTTTGGATCTCGATGATTTCTTCGTGAAGTTTGTGCCAGCTTTTAAACTCATATTCTTCGTCGTACACGAAATCTTTTAACAATTTTAAGATTCATTATCGTCCCTGGAAAATCCTTTTATTTCATTGCTTTAATATAAAGTGAGATAGACAAGGAAGACGAGGTTGATGATGATGATGAGCAAACTGCAGTGACAGCAAGACTGTAACAAAACTTGTGAAACGCTCTGCAAATAATGCCTTACAGCGGATTTTGCCTTATTAAAACCGGTTGCAACATCCTTTGCGCTTTAAATGCAAGAGCAATAATTTCCAAATATCGATTGAACACTCGCTTCTTAGCCTGAACACAAAATAAAAATGTAAAAGCGTCGCTAATGAAGGAAATCGCTTTAGACAGGGTGTCCTGTGATTACGAAATCATCAATTCAGCTGAAATGTGAAGAATTAAAACAACATTTCACACGCATGTAGAATAAGTAGATCAAACGTTTAAATCATTTGTGCACTTATCCTGGTAGAAAGATCAGCATATACATGTACTAATGTGTAGTGATATTAGTGAAAACGTTAGTGATATCAATAACCATACCGATGTTAGTGGTCCTGAAACCACTATAACAGTGACATCACTAAGCATACTGATATGAGAAGTTCAAAAAACTATTTTATATGTATATATATTATTCTCAATTAATTCTTTTAACAATTTTAAGATTCATTATCGCCCTATTTGTAAATGTTGTGTTCATTTAATTACAAAGGAATATATATTTGTATGGTAATTTTGAAGAACTGTTGTTACGAAGAAAGTTATTGTTGTGAACATGATCTCTTGATGATGGTAATGATGACATATGTATGTAAAATTCAATTCAACTCAGTACCCTACTAGCAGCAGTGATATACCATGTGGTAGGGGGTGTAATCCATCAATCCAATATTATTCGGCGATTGCCACTTCAATGGGGTGTATGCAAGTGTATATTTACATAATAATATATATATATCATCAAGAGATCGTATTCGTAACAATAATAATTCTTCAAAATTTTTACGATACAATTTTTACACCATTTTTACATAAACACATTTCTTCCGGATAAAATGAACTGGGCATTTATATTGTTAAAAGAAATAATTTTTTTTTAAAAATTAAAAATATACTTATTTAGTACTTTTTTATGTGTACATATATGTGAGCGGTGCATGAATGGATAAGTATGCGATTATCGATTGATATCATTATGATTGTATGAATAATATATACATACTGACCTTTTCATGCTTCGCTCACATGCATCTATTCATAAAAACGTTTTAAAAAAGTACATTTTTTAATTTTTCTTTCTTTAAATGTTTCAAAAACAAGTCAAAATCTTCTAAAATTCCACCTATGTGTTAGATATTTCAGACAGTGTATGCACTATGCAACAATGTTGGCATTCTGCTGATACGTTAGAAATATGACAAGCGTAATTTAGTTTCATTTTATCCGAAAGGAATATTTTTTTTTTGTAAAATTGATTGAGCATATGGCTGCAAGATCGCTAATGAAGATAAACACTCAGTGATGGAAACAAAAAATCTAATCGTAAATAAAGCTCGCTATCTTATAGTTAAAAGAGTGAATAGTGCATAAAAAGAAAAATATAAGAAGTGCTTTTCAATAAAAAACTCAATTTTCAATTTGGTGTAAACATAAAAAAAATTCTGAGAAATGCGTTTTTCCTAGAAAATAGGCGTAATTTCAAAGTTACTCTGTACAAGAAACTGCAAATTGCATTACTAGCATAATTGAATTTGTTTGTGAAATGTTATTTTAAATAAATTGGTAAATTAATCAAAATGTATCAAATACCCTGATCCGTTTTCTGCTGATTGTGAAAATGTTACATAAACTGAAGTTTTTAAAAAAATATGTATGCCCATTTAAACACAACTATACTAAATTAGCGGTGGATAAATGTTTTTCTGATTTCCGAGGTACTCTGCCTAACTATTATTTAATAATATATAAATTATAAAAATGATATTAACTATTTATGCCCATTTATACACAACTATTTTAAAATAGCAGTGGATTAACTTTTTTTTGATTTCCGAAGTATACTGATTAACTTATATTTAATAATTAGAAAATTATTAGTGTTATTTTGTGTATAAAATATAAAATTTAATAAATCGAATTAGCCATTACATTTAATGTGTTTCTCTAACCGATTATAAAATCCCTATTTACATAATTCGTTTTAGACACGCCACAGTTGTTTATACATCATAATTTAAAATTAGTCACATTACACAAAGCTAATTAATTTGTACGAAATTGTTTCACCGTCTAACCTTCTGCACAATAATTATTGCACTTACTGCTAGTGGATTTATTGAATAAATGTCAGCTGGGTTTCTAATGCTAGCAAGCGTTTTTAGGCTCAGTTGAAAACATGAATTAATCTTTTTATTTCCACAAAAGAATAAATCACTACATATTTTTAACTAGGTTGATAAGGTGGAAAACATGTCAACCTTTCATAATGATTGGTATATATCTACAGGGTGTCAGTTTTAATGTCATTTTGCACTTGAACTGCACTTAGTTTCAAAATTTCGGATACTTTGCATTATTACTTATAACGTGCACGCATTGTTATCTCGAATCTATATTTAAGATTTTTGTCATTTAGTGTCAAGCTGCCTTAATTATATTTTGCGTTCGTGACTAATTCTTCGCGCCTATCAAATATTGATGCGGATTTCGCTTAAACTGATTAAATACAAGTTTCCTGATTGGTCGTCTCATTGCTGCTAGTTGTTTTCATGTATATATCCTCCTCGGCCCATCGATTATTTCTCCATTGAATTAACATTAAGGCGACTTTAGCGGCATTTCAATTTGAGAGACTAATTGATGCAATTAAAGCTCATTAATGAGCAGATATCTGAAGAGTGCTTTGACACATGAATTAACTTTAGCTGTCTTAAGATGCTGGAAATAGATATAAATAAGGGGAGCCTACCTTCTCGTGGAGAATTGGAGGCATAGCAATTGGAGTCCCCCCATGGGAACATAGTGGGTGTAATGGAGGAAAAAAAGGAAAAAGGCAATTTAAATATGGTGCCATTACAAAAGGAAAATACATCAGTGAACCTTTGACATCTTGACATCTTCATTTAGAGAGGAATCTCGAAGCCATCTGTTACTCTCGATGTTGTACCGAAGAAGTCATTAATCGGTTGCACCCTATAACAAACGCTGTCACACTAATGTCACTGAAGCTGATGGCCAAGTCATACGTTTCCCTACGTTTCTTCTTTTTTTTGGAATAAGTCTCGTTTTCATTTAAACGAATTTAAATTTAAATTAACATTTATTTTTGGATTCGGCTTTGAATTTTGGATGCGGAACGTGTTTTTACACGTGTAGCTCAATCACAGGAATTTGTTTTTAATGGTTGAATTGATTTGCCCAACACTGACAAATTAAGAATAGAATTGAAGAAATCAGGTTTAATTTAAAAGTTTAATCCGTATATTACACTCAAGCTTTATTCAATTGTTTTATAATTTATAAATACAATTCTGGGTGTTAATGGACAAATTTTGGACTAATTTTAAATTTGAATGTACGTTCTAGATTCTGTCAAAGTCAAAAACGTTTTTGATGGTGGTGCAATTTTAATTTTTCAAAAAAAATTTAACCCGATTTTTATTTCGCTGCTCTTATTTCTTTACATTCAAATCAGACAAGTGCAAAATGTAATCGTTGTTCACGTTTAAATTTCATTCAATCACACATGTTTGATAAGTTTGTGTTTTAGGTATTTACTGATATTGGGATAAATTGATGGAACTTTTTAAGTACCATACTTAAGCTTGGATGTTTATTTACTAACGAATCTTTTTTAAAATTTGTAATATGCTTTGATGATTTCTGATTTTAAGTGAATTGGAACTCATTCTGATAGTGGTACAATTTAAATTTAAATTTTGCATGGAATTTTTAAAATTTCAGTTCTATTTTTCCATCAATTTAAATGTATTAAAATCTGATCGTTGTTCTCATTAAAATTTATTTACACGCTTGTTTGATTAGAAGTATGTTTTTTGAATATTATAAGATTTCTTCTGATAAAATAAACTTGATGTCTTAATGATTTATTAAGAATTTTGGTATTTTTGATATGTAGATATTATATTTAAGAAGCTGTGAACTATGATGCGATTTGTCTGCTGAAAGAAAAATCATGCCAAAATATTTGGACACGAAATTTTAATGAAAAAATAAATTCGTCCGATATCGTGCTAACCATTACAAAATTGTCGATGTACGCGGATAATTTGGGCTGCAAATTAATGGGACCCAACCCAAGTGAATTTATTCGCGATCATTTTTCATCGTGAGCCCGGAGCATTGTTCACATTTATATTATGATAATAGCAGTTGATATTCATTATTTCATAAATGGTACGCATAAATGGGCGGCCATCTATCTTGCGCTCCCAACATTAAATGAAAATTGCCGTCTTTTTATGTAGTTGTCATCAGCGAAGGGCATTATCTCTCCCCCCCCCCCAAATAGGCGAGTATTTCAATAGGAACTTTAATGAGGAGAAATACGAAATGCTATTATTTCCTCGTAAATTAAACCCAACTTTCATCATTTTTTATCAAATTACTAGTGGGCTTCACAATTGCTAGGAACTACCGAAATGAACGACAGGACCGTTTTGAAAAACAGCATTAATAATAAAGGACTTAGGATGCACGTGGGAGGCGCATTATCATCGTATTAATTACTTTTTTATATCTGAAAAATATGAAATTCGGAGAAATTGGTATTTGAGATAATTAATGGAAATCTTATTAGAAAAAAATCTAGCTCGTCTTCGGCCTGCATTACAATAATTAGAAAAAAAATAAGCTTACCAAGCTCGCATTTAATGAGAAAAAACGAGCATCTTTTATTTGTTGCCTTATTTCTGAATAATTAGAAATCCAAGTCATTAACTTTTTTATTTACTAGTTCTAAGACGATTTACTTAACTTTTTAACTTTCGAAACGATTTAGAAAAACCGCAATTACGAGTACAGTTTGACTACAAATAGCAACTGTCATTTATAAACCAACAGGTTTTTTTAAAATAAAGTAATTGCCCGTCATTAGTCATTATTAAACAAGACGATGTCGAATGAAATATCAAGCTATTTTTTGCGCTTATAAATTGCAGATAGCTGGTAAACAAAGTTATTTTTAATGCAATTGCCCTTCAAATTGAAACACGATAATGCAATATGAAATATTCAGTATATGGTATGGAGTATTTCTTTCAATTACCATCAAGTAAATTCATGCCATGGTTAATTATCGCTTAGCAACTAGCTGACATATTCGGCGTTGCTTCAGGGTTAACCAGTATTAAAATGATACACGGATTACTTAATTACCAAACTTCAAAGTTATAGCAGCATGGGATTGGTAAAAAAAAAACGTTTACCCCTTAATTTAAGCCCCTAAGAGAGGTATTTCACCAAATTCCTTTGTAGAGCGCAATTTTATCACCATAGGTACATCCTTAACTTATTTCGTAGAAAATATATCTAAGATAGGGTCTGAGGGTAATGTTTATCTCTGCATTTAACCCCCTTAGAAGGGTCTTTCGACGAAGACACCTGTCTTTGTATATAAAGATATATTTGGTAAATTTGCAGTGATATTGGTATTGGAAATAGGTTTTTCCTTTAACTGAAATCAACAAAAGTTAGTAATATTTTAGCATTAGCCATGTATGTTTTTTTTAAATTATAACAAGCAATGTTTGTAAGCTTCATAAAGGGCAAATTATTTCTAAGGGCCAAAAGGTTCTTGAGAAATACTACCCCAGATAGGGTCTGACAGAAATGTTTATCTCTTCATTTAACTAACTTAGAGGGGGTCTTTCGACAACATACAATCTTATTGGGACACTTGTGAGGACACCTATCTTTATTTATGAAGATGTTTTTCGGTAAATTCACAAATGGTGATATTGGTTTTGAAAATAATTTTCTCACCCAACTTCCTTGAGTAGACGTAATCTTTTCGGAGTTAGCCATATTTGATTTACAAATTATAGCACGCAATCTTTGTAAGCTTCATAAATGGAAAATTTATAAACCGACAATTATTTTTAAAAGTAATTGCCCGTCATTATTATACAAGACGATGTAAAACGAAATATGAATATTATTTTTTGCGCTCATAAATTGCAGGATGTTGGTAAACAAAGTAATTTTCAATGTAATTGCCCTTCAAATTGAAACATGATGATGCTTGATTAAATATTCAGTTGTTTTATATGGCATGCAGTCGTTACATCGCACTATTATGTAGCAGTTGGAAGAGTTTTAGCACTTTTCAAATTCGGTTATTCTCAAGGTGGTGATATTGCAAAGTCGTACTGATGTCCCATCTTTGTGCAATTCGAAATTTTGTGGTCGGACTTTGGTAAAACCGCAGAATTCGACGTTAGGTTTCATGAAAAACCTGTTTGGCATGCACGGCGCTGGTCATCCAACGTAATCGATCCTGGTCAATAAGGTAATTTTAATTAAAAGGCGAATGCATGTGTTTGCGGTGGCTTTGCACACCACTGCACATTCTTGCGTCGGCTGCTTTTGCTCTGTTCCGACTAAGTGCCCCCTTAATTTACTGTTTTCGGTGGGGAAATTTTTCGGGGAATGTGGGGAAGACGTTTAGCGACGAGAGGAAAGGGGTTTTGTTTGATGGACTGAATTGAGTAAAATGCTGTGGCCCCGCAAGAAAATCAGTGTCACCGGAGAGCGCGATTAATGATGTTGCGGTGACACGTGTGCAAACACAATGTGGAAACTTCTCTGATAGACCACCGCATTCCCCATTTTTCCCATTCTCAATTTATGCCCCCCACGCAATGCATCATGGCTTCACATGGGGGTCGTGTACAATCCAAGCAAATTCAGCGTTTGATGTAAACCTTATAGTACATTCACACAAAAAATCTATTTAAACGTGTGATTGAACGCTTACGTGTAAATTACTCACGCTTAACACTTGAAGGCTGCCCAACCATAACGTATCAAGAGCGAAAAAAACTGATTCGTTTCGTGAAATTATGATTAACAGTAATCTGATTTCGTCCAAACAACGAGAAGGCCGCCCTGGAGAAAAGATCAGCATATGATTCACTACTGATATCAGTATGATTTTATACTGCTACCATTATTATTGCATATTGATATCAGTATGATTTTATACTAATACCATTATGATTGTATACTGATATCAGTATGATTGTATACTAATACCATTATGATTGTATACTGATATCAGAATGAATCTATAGTGATATTAGTATGATTGTATACGGATAGCAGTATAACCTTGGTGATATCAGTATGATTGTACATTTATATCACAATATATATGCTGGTTTTTGAGACTGCTTATGTCAGTATGTTAAGCGAAAGCAGTATCAAATTGTTTTTTGTGACTACTAATATTAGTATGGTTAGTGATACCACTACATTTTTTTAACTAATATCAGTATATGATAAGTATATTTGTACTGATATCTACTGCACTTTGTTAATTATAATACTTATATTTTTGGATTATCACCAAAATCATTGTCAAACTGAATTAGTGACCATGTGTGTACAAACGCATATCGTGATATTTGAGTGATAAACGCCTAATTGTAAAATACGTTGTAAGCCTTGTGATCGATTTAGGTGGTTGCCGTTACAATAAATTCATACAATGTACAACAACATCAACCATTATGGCTTTTAGGGGGTTATGATCCTACGAGCCAAGATTAAAAACAGGGGAATCTTGTAAGTAAATACAATACGTTCATAATAATAAAAAATATATATGCCATGAATAACATGGATAGACATGTAACATAGACGGAATAATAAAGTGAGTTTAGAGGTAATAATGGAGCGATACGAAGCTTAGTATAAAGTGTAGAAACCCAGCCCTATCAAAGGGCACCTTAACGTTGGCCTTTACATAATACATTATGCAATGCATACCTACTGTACATACACGTATTTCTCATTGTTCCTCTCCTCCAAGAGCATTCTTTATCTTAGCTTAATTATAATAACCCCTTATATTTTTCGATTTGGCTCAATCCCTTGTCTCAGCGTCGCCATCAATCCATCATAATTTGCTAATGTTCGCCACTTTTTGCGTTGCCAGCTGCCATTACTTAACGCAATTTGGCATCTGGTCGTCGAGTGACGGGCAATCTTTAAGTTTTGTCAATAAACAAAAGATGAATTTCTAATTAGTGTCTCGCTCGGTTCGCGTAATTAACGTCGCTAGCCTGTCTCTCTCTCTCTCTCACTCTCTCAAATTTTAGACGGTCTAATTTGTCAATTTGGGGGGAATATGACCAAAAGCAGGAGCCCCCCATCCACCTATCCACAACACATCCAAACAGGCAAAGTGTGCTTATTAAGGAGAAACTCGGTTGGCTCAGTCAATTAGCCGTTGATTAAGTGTTGGTAATCACGCATGCGTGATGACACTGTTTATCATTTGCGAACGGCATCAGCTGCTCCGCCATAAAATAATGAGAAATTTTCGATGCGTTCCGAAGGAAAAATAAATTAGCATAAATGCAAAACCTGAAAGCCCGGTTAAGTGAGACAAATATTCCTATTAACCTGTTGCCTAATAATTCAGCTCCGTCCCCCCAGGCTCGCGTAGCTCTAGGACCTTGGGTTTTAAGTTAAGGTCTTGTTTAGAAGAGAAAGCACTCGGCTGTCTGCATTTTTGGCCCAATGAAATGTTATCAATGCGGTCGACCAACGAGGACATAATGAATGGTGGAGGTCTAAAGGTTAATTAGCCCGCTTGATAACACCTCGGCACGCTCCTATTCATTATCTCCGGTTTGCTCCAGCGCACTACTGTCTGTGTATCGGTCGTTTTAACAAACAGTTATCTTCGTTTTCTGCCTTTGCTAAATTACTCTGGAAATGCAAAGATGCATTTCCGGCTTCTGGTCTCGACTTTTGAACGGCGTCTGGGAGCTTCGCCAGTGCTCGGAATAATGGTCGATTAACCGGTTGATCCGTCGGTTTGCGAGTGAAACGAAGTGTGCCAAACCACAACTTACCAAGCACCGAAAAATCAACTTGTTAGGAGAGGGGAAAAACAAAACAGTTTCGTGAAAACTATGGACGGCACTGATCTGATTTCGTTCAAACGACATGTTCTGAAGGTATGCAAATACATGTATGACGTTTAATTACGAAAACATAATTAAAAAGCCTAGTGCTTTACATTTACATTACGTTTGCACGTAAAATGAAGGGTGCCAAACCATAACGTACCTAGCACCAAAAACCAACTTTTTAGGAGAGGGGGAAAAACAAGATAGTTTCGTGAAAACTATAGACAGCACTGATCTGATTTCGTTCAAACGACAACAAGTTCAGAAGGTTTGCAAATATGACGTTTAATTACGAACACATACAGTAGACGAGAACATGTTTTTCCCGTGGATTTCTGCATTTTTTAGTGGTTCATTGTTTTTTTTTTCACTTTCCATCCAATTAAGAAATAGTCAAGTATTGTGTGCTACAAACTACACTGTAGTTTCACATTTACCCTACAATGTACACCGAATTTAGCTGTAAAAATGTATTTTGAGGGTGTCCGGCGCTTATTACCTTATGGTTTGGCTCAGTCATGGTCACGGCTCACTAATTAAGACATTATAATTAAGAATTAAGGCATGGACATATTGTATTTACCCAAGTTTGCAATGTTTAATTTATTGTATTGCAGTTAATAATGAAGTCTTAAACCTGCGGTTTTCACCTTCCACGAACCTTTGTTTTTGTTAAAAAATAATTCCTTGAGCTTTTAGAAAAGTTCATAATCGAGTGGTTCAGTGATATTTTCAGTATCCTCTCGAAAGTGAGGTCTTGTCGAGCTCGAATCAATTACTTACATTTTCGAAATTAAAAATTAATAATTAATTTTAAAAAAAAACGGATGCGCACCCACGCGGCGGAGGCTGGCTTCTCATGCTCGCGTAACACACCGGGGTACTATTAGAGACCTTTTTTGTGGGCATGATACGAGATCCAGGTTAAAGAGACAAGCAATGCTCCATCCCAAACGTGCGTGCTGTACAAATGGCACGCTAATTCGTGTGAGAAGTAGTGCAATTTTTTCGTACGAAATGCACACATTTCACTATGGATTTTCAGTATTTCTGCGTGTCTGATACATTTCCAAAAGCACGAATGAAAGTGTAGTCAAAATGTTAATTATGTAGACATTTCGTTAAGCGAGACTAACTCGTCGTAATCCATTATTTAGTTTTTTTTTTTATATTTGACGACAGCTTCTGAAAAAAAAAAAAATTCGTGTACATTTCATTTTGTGCTTTTGTTTTTGTGTTTGTTAACAAAAACAAGACTCACGTACACACGCAGACCATCTCCAGCAGGAAATGTCTTAATCGTCGCATATTTTATACAGCAGACAAAATCCGCCCACTTAATTATACGTGAAATCACTTATCGTAAATTTCCTAACTCGTTTCTCGCCAATCTCCGATGCATTGTTTTCGTTTTCGTAAAACAAAGGTCTATATTTCAGTGTCAGCGAACGGGCGAGAATTATCTGTATCGAGCCCTTGGTCAATTAATCAAACGTGCATTTCGCGAAATTAAATTCGGGCCTCTTTTATTACCTAACTGAGAATTTTGCGTTGGCCAATTAAATATTCTTCCATTTGTGGAAATTGGATTTGTACGGGAGATTTATGCCTTGCGTCCGACAAAATACACGTCTGGTCTTATGTGTATTAGGAAATGTTACACTAAGCGCATTGTAAAAAGATTTCTGCAAACATTTACTAAAATGCACTTGAAATATACACGGTGTCCAAGAAGTCTGAAGCCCGTGCTAAAATAAGTTTCCTGAAAAGAATAAATACTGATTTACAAGCAGGGAAAGTAATAAGGCAGTTACAAGAATTAATATGACATTACAGATTTAACCAAAATGCACTCTGAAATGTGTTTGAGAATTAATTTACAGAATTGCTTGTGCCCGATTTCGTCTTGAAAACATTTCAAAGTGTTGGTATGGTGAATAAAGCATCGATGATTAAGTGTTCATCTTAATTTTATTCAATATTTTTAATTAATCTTTAACTAAACTTAAATAGCCTATGTGATAAAAAAATTGTATTAATACAAAAATAATGCGAAGACCTGGGACACAGCCAATTGGTAGTTTTAAAAACGCATTCCTTCTTCAGGCGTCTACAAAAAATGGTAATAATTGAAAATGTATAAAGTTACGATATTACATATACAAATCTGCTCTCAGTATCACTGTTACATGTAGCTGCAATGCTTTTGAGATTTTCCTTTCTCCTAACAATGCAAATATTATCAGGATTACCAAATATTTGCATTGTTAAGAGAAAGGAAAATCTCAAAAGAAGGGATAAATAAAAATCCCGAAACGTTGCGTTTTTAAAAAACTACCAATTGGTTGTGTCCCTGGTCTTCGCATTTGAATTTCTACCAGCCACATGATGAGTCCGAGTTAAATTTGGAGAAATACAGTAATACAAATATAAAATATGAATATAGTATAAATATCGATAGATGTTAGATGGATTTTTAAATAAATTTTTGAATTCAATTAATTCCAAAATGATAAATGCCAAGAACACCTGTTAAGAGCCTTTATGAAAACGTAACATGCATGTACAAATGATTCCTAATGAAGGCTATATGTTCATGTTTTTCAAAATCCGATGTTTGAGAGATTTTAAATACCTTGTCATTTACAAGAAAATGTACATGTTTTCATGAATGCGTTTTGAAAAGTCATCGATAATCAGCACGACATACGGTACAGTTTTAGACAATTATTAAAATTGGTCACAAATGAGCCTGTATAACCATTAACTGTATGTCCATTCACATCCATAAGTCCAAATATATCCATATACATGTACGTGTAATTATGTCAACATAGTTAAAAGATATGGTCATACATACCTAAAATATAATACAGTAATTTATATTAAAGTTCAAATGTTACATTGGCATGCATTTTGTTTTCATATTCATTTCCATAGCCACATGACATGTACTGTACATACGATTATGTCAACATAATTAAAAGATGCGGCTATAAATACCTGAAAATACAATACAGTAGTTTATATTAAAATTGAAACGTTATTTATATTGGCATGCGTTTTATTTGTTTAAGAGAAGTGAGCAGCGATGAGATTGTCTTTTGTAGAAAACTGCATATTTTCCATATTTGGTCTTATGCATGTTAATATATGATCCATACTTGACCGGTCATGGCATATACAAAGCATAACCCCACATATGGTCATATTACTCTTCCTCTCAGGTCAATGGTCAGGAACATGCAATGATATTTGCACGTTGTTGTACTATTAAATATACTTCAAGTATAGGTACGTGTTCTCGTACATTGAAAACGTCTTCGTCCGACATCCATTAGCCGCTTTCGACCGTCTCCAGGGGTCTGGTCGTCGGTCAGATCAAGGTCCGAGAGATACACGTTGGAAGCCGGGCATCAAGAATGGCAAAACATCTGCTAAATCAGTAGCCAATCAATAGGTCAGCGTCTGTTTCATCATGTTTCATGGCCGTGAAGCCTTCAAATAAAAAAAGTCTCTTCAGGTTGTTGGCTTCTCGGTGCAAGGAGTTGTTTTTTTTAAAACCGTTTAATCGCCTAATGGACGATCTTGGGAGGCCACGAACAAGACGTCGGCAGATTTGAAGAGCAACCGGAGAAAACCGAAAATGGCGGTATTAAAAGCCCCTGCCGTCGAAAGAGGTGCCCTTAATGCGAAAACCAAAACCCAGAACCGTGTTATGCGCAATCCGGCGTAATAATAGAAAACAAACATGTATGGGGTAAACCCCAGGGAGACGGCCATGGCGAAGGATGTTCGGGGGGGATGGCGGGGAGTGGAAGGGGCATACTGAGTATTGAGGGCCAGTAAAGAAGCCGGATAATGGCTGCAGCAGTATTGGCGAAGCCGTAGTAGTAACATATTGGCGTACGTTTTGCATCGTACGTTGTAACTATCTTCCATCTTTAGCTATATATATTTTTTTTTTCATCCCTATTTTCGCGATGGCTCCTCGTCGCAATTAACTATCCATCAAAGCGAAGCTTCGCTCAACTTTATTGCCTTACCTAGGCCCATGAATTACGCTCTGTGTTTCCTCCCTCCCCTTAGCACGCCCATGCAGCTGATAAAGCGATTCATTTCGCCAGAGCGTAATTCCGAAACAAGTTTCAACGAAAGATAGGAAGGCGGAAAGATCCTCTGGAAAAGAGCCTCTCTTCAGGATCTGCCAGGATCTCTTCGGTCCCTTCGGGGGATTTCGAGAGGCAGCAGCCCAGCCCTGGCTCATGAATCACTCCGCCAAAACGCCACCTGTATCAAATATCGTTCCGGCCCTGGAAACGAAGACTGTAATTAACATCCGCAGAAAACACCGAGGAGGATCTTGAGATCAAAACGCCACCAATCGGACGGCTCAATGGATGCCAGAGAAATAGACTTCTTGGATTTCCGGGATCGTGTCGTCGCCCTGGTGGACAGATCAGTAATAATGTGCTGTTCATACTTGTATACTGGTATTAGTAAAAAAAAATGTGGTGATATCACTAAGCATACTGATAGCAGAAGTCCCAAAACCCAGAGTATATTTAATGAAATCAGTATAGAATCATACTGGTATCACTAAGCGTACATTATACTGATATCAGCAGTCCCAAACCCAGTGTACGTATGGTGATATCAATATAAAAGCGTACTGATATCAACGATCCCAAAAACCGGTGTATATAATGATATCAGTATAGAATCATAGTGATATCACTAAGTATACACTGCACTGATATGAGCAGTCCCAGAAACAGTGTATATACATGCATAATGATATCAGTATAAAATCATACTGATATCAGCAGTCCCAAAAAACAGCATATACATAC
Organism: Rossiulus vilnensis; assembly: GCA_034700785.1. Lineage (NCBI taxonomy): Eukaryota > Metazoa > Arthropoda > Diplopoda > Julida > Julidae > Rossiulus > Rossiulus vilnensis. The sequence goes on along the minus strand of JAQIXS010001927.1, from coordinate 441 downwards.
ATGTATAGCAGTAGGAATACATGTATATAGGAGTATGACACAACCACTTATATTATATCCTGTCAGTGTTTGAGGTGGTTACAGCCATAGTGGTGTCAGTCAGCGTATTTCCTTTTTTATCGAATTAAGTTCAAAAATTAAACCTGTATATGTCAAAACGGTTGAAAGAGTAAGTGTAGTAAGTCAAAGCCTTCAAATACAACCAACAGAAAGCTGCTCAAGTTGGATAATACTCTGTCAGCATTTCTAACAAAATCTGTTATATCTCAATTAAGGTAAAGGGGAATTAAGGGAAAAGATGACTTAACACCATAACTATTTTAACCGCCTCATATGACATGACTGTAATATTAAAAGTGACAAAATTACAGTCAACTCTCCGTAACTCGGCACTCCATAACTCGGAAATTTCGCTAACTCGGAAAGTGGAATAGGTTTTGG
>JAQIXS010001926.1:0-25858 GCA_034700785.1 Rossiulus vilnensis | reverse complement strand
GAAGTTTCCAAGCACGCGCCTAATGACGTCATCAGCTGTGCACATGCCATTCTCGTGGCGTGGAGAAATTCGCCACACACCATATAGCCTATAAAGTAATAAATTCTATTGAAATATAAGGCACCCATGATTTTTAAAAAAATATTCAAAATAAGTAGGCATGTAAACGAGTGAACTTTGAAAATGCAGGATAATTTGACATTAGTTTTGTCTGACAAATAAATTGAACTTTTGGATAAATATGAATGTGACAATTTTTTTGACTGAATTTGACAATTTTAGCACTTATTTGTTGAACATTTTCCATCAAACTGATTTTTTTTTTTTGCGTTGGTTCACAATTTTTAATCACCCACTTATCCTTTTTTTTTTGGAAGAAATTACACCCAAAAAAAAAAACAGACGCAAATGCAAGTTCGACTCGGAGTCTAGTAAAGGGTAAAGGACAACAGTAAAAGGGTAGGGAGCTTAATGCCAAGCAAATATCCGGCAAAGAACCATATTTAACTTTTCCATATTTCTTTCTTTATTTGCGTTTTGATTTTTGGCAGCGCAGGAAGTTGTGGGAACTGACAAACTCAAATTCGCCACATTTTCTGGCAAATTCACTACGTGTGGCGATTGTCGCCGGGGTTGCCTACCCGTTGAATCTAAATGTTAGTTTTTGATCTCCGTACAGGCAGCTTGCTTATTGCAGCTTACGAGAAATTGACGAATTTGCAAAAATCAACTCCGAAAGCACTAAAAAGTTCAAAGAAGTGAACTTGGTTTTCAGCCTTGCCAAAATGATCTGAGATTGACCAGCTTGATTATTAATTTCCAATTAGGTTGGCCTACTTGATGTCGATCTATGCGGACCGAACGTCCCACACATGTTAAACCTGGGAGAACACAGGATTCACAGTTGTTCAGAAGGGTAGGTAAATTTTGCTCGAATAGTACAACATCACCAATACGTTCAAAAATGTTCTCTACTTCTTGATTTTCTTGTACGCGCACGCTTGTCCAGTAAATTCGCTGTTGGAAATTAACCTAATTTTACCTTGCTCTAAATTACCAGCGTCGTAATTTTAGCCTGTATGTTTTTTTTGTTTTTTTTTTGCAAATCTAGTTGGGTTCCGGTTTTTACGGACCCTTCTCAAACACTCAGCGTTATGTCCATAGGTTTTCTTCTGGAGAACAAGAACGATGCAATCATTTGGAGAGGACCCAAAAAAACAGGCGAGTCTTACTGGAGAGGGATTCGTTCATTTACATATTTTAAACAAATCTGAATTTGTATAGCAATAATATCAAATGATTTATTATTATCATCGCTTTATCAAGGGAAGTTGACATTTTTTTCATCCGTCTTCAGCCATGATAAAGCAGTTCTTAAACGACGTTTGTTGGCCAGAAATCGATTATCTAATAATCGACACTCCTCCCGGAACGTCTGATGAGCACATCGCAGTCATGGAGAGCGTAGACAAGTCCGAGGTAGATGGAGCCGTCCTGGTGACCACTCCCGAACGCCTCGCAATCGCCGATGTCAGGCGTGAGATCACTTTCTGCAGAAAAGCTGCAATCAGCATTTTAGGACTCGTCGAAAACAAGAACGGATATGTTTGCCCGACGTGCGAGGCAAGTAGCGTATTTATATTTTCACTGGATGTTATCATCAGTGATATGAATCGACTGTGAACTAGACGTTTCGATGCTTACTTGCATCTCACGATTGCAAACTTTCCTAGTTGTTTGTGGTACGGTTTTTTTTAAAAAAATATTTCTGTAGGATTGCGCCCCTTTATTTTCCACCGGTGGAGGAGCTGCTTTGGCCGAATACGCAAAAATTCCATTTCTAGGTAAGCTCCTTATTTGTATGTTCCGAGTGTGTGTGCACGAATTTGGTTGGGATCATCGATTCTGCAAAGCCAGGCATGTACATTTGTATTGCGAACATTAAGGCGTGAATCTTTCTAAAACTTAATCCCCAAAACGAGCGATCCGTTAATTTCGGAACCACTAAAAAGATTTTCGTTTATAAACGATGTCTGGATGCTTTTGTGTGTTTGACGCTTGCTTCCAATTTACTAGAACCGAATAACATGAAAGAAAATGGATTGATTTAATCCAGCGCACACTACTTTGTTCCATGTAACAATTTTTGTTTGCTTTAGTATCGCCTCAAGTACAAGTTAGTTTAACCATAAACTCACTCTTCGTTGTTCTACCCGTAGGAAAAATTCCCATCGATACTCGAGTATCCGAATGTGCCGATACAGGAACCAATTACTTGAAAGAATATCCGAATTCACCGGTTTCAATTTCCATCGGTGAAATAGTAGCGAAACTAACGTCTCACGTTCATGCTGGATCGTGACCACTGGGAATTAACTGATGGTTTAGACAAGAAAACCAAGTGAGTATTTTAAATGCTTATCGTTTGTAACGATTGGAACACTAGCTGCAGCACTGCATGCCACCAATGTTCAATAAACGTTAAAACATTAACATTTTTTTGAATACTATGTTCATAGTTTCTACGTTAACTGCCCAAATTTATAATTTTGCATATTTGGTATATAAATGGTTAATTTTTCTGATAATATGTAACTATGCGGATTTTTTTCTTAAGAACTTGGTCAACTAATGCTGATATTTTAAGAGACATGGTGAAAAACGCCGCTAATGGATTCGCGCACAATAGTGACAATTAAAATGAGTCACGAGTTGACATGCCGCCACCACCATCAAACGTTTTAGGCCGTCCATATGTTGCTCAAAAATGGTGTACTGTTGTGAAAAAATAAACAGAATTATTTTAATGCAAGATAGCTTTAATAGGGCTAACTGGCCCAGTCATAAGCACGAGACGACGTTCAAAATAATCCACAATGTGAAGGTGAACCGCTTACAACAATAACACAATGTACCGAGTGAAGGGATGAAGGAGCGAGCAGATTTAGATCCTCTTGACACCATTTGCCTAATCGCACCTTGCGCATCAATGCAGAATTCATTTATTTGTTTTTCATGAGATATTAAAGATATTATTCCACAATAATCAGATCTCCCCTACAATCCACAAATTGCATTTAATAAAAAAAAAAACGATAGTAGCTATGATAAATCAGTTTGGGAGAAGCTCATTCTTGGGCTGCCATCGACTTTGCCTGGGCACGGACTCGTTTCTCGTATTCCAACCTGTTTTGGCTAAACATAAAACACATTTGTAAGCGAAAGTAAATGACATTGGACTAGAACTTTACTAAGAACTAGCGGTTAGTTAGATAATCTGTGAACTTTGCAGTTCTTCAATTCCCTTCAAGCTGTTTTCTGGAGAAAAATCTTTTTGTATTAACAAACACTGTTACTTATTGAACTGACCAATAAATGGTGTATGCTTCTGCTTGGGCAGGGTCCTTAATGTTGGGATCATTCAGCAGATCTTGAATTCCAACGAGAATCTGTAAGCGATAAAATACGAAACCAATGAAAACGCTTGATAAAACATCTTTATGGGTATCTTCTCCTACCACATGGCAATTTGTCGACTGTAGGGGCCTGACTTAAACCCCATTTACCTGTTTAATCGTGATAGCTGGTCTCCAATCTTTCTCCTCATCCAACAGCGACAGACAAACCGTTCCAGATGGATAAACGTTCGGATGAAATAAGGGGGGCTCAAACTTGCCTAGATAATAAACATGTGCATTCATGAAACAGTATTGTTTATTACAACCTACACTCGAGTGCAAAAATTACGAGTGGCATTCTCTGGAGACGTACATTTGGGCGGCGATGATGGATAATCGTCTTTGAAAATCATTCTCAATTTGTACAAGCCACTTTCCCAGGGAGTCTGAAATTGATTGAAACCATAGTGAGACTAAATATCAAGCGGCATTTCTTAGACAAGGCAATTCACTTACTGATTTCTTGCCAGGGATGGAGCACTCCCAGTTCATCAGATTCAAGGTGCCGTCAGTGTTTTTGGTCGGCTTGGCCACAAATCCCTGTTAGGTAAAATTGTAATCGTAGGCAACAACAAAACTTTAACCCTGTTCCCATTAGTAAGGGTTAGGTAAAAAAAAAAACCGTGTTTTTATCGACTTACGAATGGATGATCTTTTCTCCACGCCTTCCTTTCCTCCGCCAAACGTGCCATGGCGATTCCGGACATTTCTGCGTTTCTTCTAGACGCCGATTAACTGGAATTTGATGAATAAACTGGTGAAAATTAATCGATGCCACTTTTGTTTGGTTATGTCGATCATTACGCCATAAAATGGTACAGTAGGGCATAGGCGGGAATTAAGTCGCGGCGCGAGATAAAATACTGAAAGGCATTAATGCGTACCGCTTATTCGCACTTGGCACGCAGGTTTCCCGACGAGTTTTGTGAAAATAAATATTAATATTAAGCAAGATTTCCGCCTTTCAACGAGAGAGGACTTTCACAACACCGCAAACGACAATAAAAGAAAAAGATAGTTTCGAAATGTACCGAAGTCTAGCATTAATAAGATCGTTTTCGAAATATACGTTAGCCTCACAGTCAATTTTGACAAAGGCACACATCAACTGCATTTTACATATTTTAGACGCTGTAATTAATAAGTAATAATCATATATCTCAAATATACTATTTTTTTTGTAAATAATTGTAATCGAGAATTTATTCATGATCATTTATTTCATTAGACCGGAATGTCTGTGCAGGTTGTTTCTTGGACCGTCCATCCCGAACTGGCAATCAATTCAATTCAACTCGGCACGCTACTGTCAGTTAAGATACGCCACGTGCAAGGGAATGAAATCCTCGGTATTTTGTACATCGGAGGCTACTAGAACAAGTTTGGTCCATGCGAAGGTGGCTCGTTAACGTTTGTGTACGGTTCGTTAGACCGAATCAATTTAAAGTTTTTTTTTGGTTTTTGGACCGTCCCAGAGTCTCAGTTTTTTTTAAAAATCAGAGCCAGCGCCCTCTGTCGGCATTCCATTACCGTTTCGTTCTGGTTGTTGTCTTCGTGCATTTGGGTGTTCGTTCGCTTCGTTATTTTGTAATTTTTAACCAGTTTTATTTTGCGTTTTTCGCGTATAATTTGCCACGGAATTGCGTACGATGTCAAGGACACTTAAGTAAGGTAAGTTTCGAGCTGCGGATTTGCTGACTCGTGCGCGTAAACGTCTAATAATATGGATCGACCGAGGTTGAAATGTTGAATGCCAATGCTCTCACGTCATTCTGCATTTTGTAAGTAATATGCAGGTTAAACCGCGTTAATAGTTTTCATTGTAAGCTTATGAAATTGCATTCTTGGCAGTCTCGTCGTTGAATTGCGTTGGCAGTAATTAGATCTTCGACCTGATAAAGCCTCGGGCCTAGGTCAGCAATGTACAGGGTGTCCGAACGCAATAATGAGAACTGCAGCATTGTCAAATGAAGAGTATACTGGGAATTCAAATGGACCATTAGAAATATAGAGCCCGTTATGCGGTTAATCATTTCTGTCCCATAACTAATTAACCTCCGGTAGGCATTTAACAAGACTATAGTGGAGGACATTGGGAAAAGACTGGGAAAAACGGAGCAAGCATGGGCAGGTTAATCAGTTTAGAATTGCACTTGAACCGTAAACGCCAAGAGTCGCTCACCTGGCTTAATCATATCTATCTAAAACCAAAATAAACAGTTTCGTATCGACGTTTTGATTGCAACACGCTGCTAAACGGCAAGCATGGAAATCTAGCTCTCATAAACCTTAAAGTAGATGTCTGTATTGCTTTTGCCCATCTGGCATTTTTAAAGAACGCATTAATGTTGTTTAAAGTGAAATATTTATCAAGTTGTGCGTGTTTTTTTGGTGGGGATAACGTAAGTTTGCATTGCGCCTATTCTGTTTCGTTACATTAAGAACATCATGCTCTTTGATGTGAGGTAAAATCCATCTGCTTGATGTACATGCTAGCGGGCAGTTACCACCTCATCTGAGTGGCCAACTCTGGCAATGATTCCTCATTGGACAGTAGTATTCTTTGGACAACTTAGATATGTTGATTATCCAGATCTGCAGTTCTAATGGTAGGCCTTTGCATACTTCCACAGCGAATCATTCGTGATGATGATGATGATTCACAAATAATTTACGGATAAAACAACTGTTAAAAGTCCTCCTCATCCCAGATTGCGTTCTGAAAGTGTTCTTGCATTTTGACGCTAAATCTTAATGACCAAGCAGTTTTCTTAATGAAGTTTCGCACCACTTTCCTTCTCGCAATTTTACGACAATTCTCATCATCATCAAGCTCTTTATTGTCATTGTCAACTCCCCCATGACATCCACGCCCATCAAAAAGGTGATGTCGAGGACGCTAATGAATTGCAATCGTTGATATATGCAGTGTATGATTTATATAGCAGTTGAATTTTATAAATGAGCTGAAAACAGTACACGTACAGTGGTTGATTTTAACGTTTGGACTTTCTGCATGCATCAAAAACTGCGGTTATCTTCTGCAAATACCAACTCTGCGATGGCATTTTGTTGTTATAATTGATCGTGCAGTAGTCGGTTTTGTTGTAGCGATTCACATTAGCATTCCTCTTTGTCGTCACCGTAATCGTCGCCTCTCATCTCTCACGCACGTTTAAAAAAAACCAATTGTTTTGTTTATGGTCTGTTGGCAACTCCCTTCATTGTGTTCGTTCCTCTGAGACACCCCTATTGTTTAATGAGTCCGAGACCCACGGTCCAGCTCCACCCCATTACTACATTAGCGGCCAGTTTCAGCCTCCACTTAGTGCGTCACATCCCTAATCTATGTACAGAGTCAAAATATTCTTGGTCATCTCAACCGTCTCAGCAGGTAATTCAATTTTTTTTTTTTGGCTTTCGCCACCTATGGACATGCATGACTAAGGATCACTCTGGATGTCTTCGGGCTAATCCTTGACCCTCCCCCCCTTCCTTCCCAGGACGTCTCACAGAGCCTGCGAGGTCAAAACTGTTTTCGTAATAATGCTGTTATGAAATGATGATTTTTAATATAAATGAGTGCGAAATGTTCATGGACGTGGTCTTAAATTCCACATTCAATGCGACTAACCTAGTTTCGGTGTGCATCAGAAGGTCATGAGGACCTGAGTCCATCATTCTTTCAGTTGTTGTATGTTTGGACTAGACTGGCCATCGTTTTCTCGTTCTGATCTGTAAATCCGGTAGAGGACTCGGTGTGGTACACGTCACCCTCGTATTTTTATTCGCAAACCAGTTTTTTAAATTGGGTAGCCTATTGCAAAGGGGAGGAGATTTAAGAGAAAGAAAGAAAAAAAAAGCAGTGGCGTCTGTCGCAACCCAATTTCACCATCGTAACAGTCACCACGTTGGTTTGAAGTAGCCTGCCCTCGCATTTTTAATCCTCTGGAGAAGCATGGATATTTGGTGACATCAAAAGGCAGGCCGGGAGGATTTCGATAGGGTGTTGATGTAAGTACTAAGTACGCGTACCAGAGTTAAGTTTTTGTTGGAAGACGATTAGTCTGCCTGCAATAGCAGCCGGAAATTTCGCCTCAAACAGGTTCTTCTGGAAACGAGCGATGCCAGAAATGTACTAATATGGAAATTACATGTATGTTGTTCGTTCGCTAAAAGTTCAGTCGTCAGTCTGTGGCTGTGCCAGGAGGAAAACTCGATATCGTAAATTGATCAGTTGTTACATTTACGTGAAACCAAAGTCCATGTGCTATACACAAGTTGAATGTTAGGCTATGTGCCTGAAATTGGTTAAACGTTTCAGAGTGTTTGTCGTAAAAGTTAATGAAAGTTTGTTTAAATACTTCAAAAATCACTAAATTAGCAGTTGGGAGCATTCGGTGTTCTTACTTTAGTTTTGATTGCAGGACTGATGAAAATCCACACGTGAGCTAAGAAACTGGCCCATCTTAAAAGTATTTAAAATGATATAGGCTACATGAATCAGCATTCCGATTTTAAATTGGATAGGCCTATCTACGTGCTGAAAAAAAAATTGCATTAATTTATTTAATACCTTTAGATGGGCCAGTTTCTGCGTTCGCGAGTGTAGTTTGCTGACCACTGACCACGCAGACGATGCTGATAAATTGAGAAATGTGAATTTTATTCCTTCTCCCATTTTCTTTATGACCTCCTCGCTGATGACAGGGAGGGAAGTGAGCTGAATTGAATTGAATTGTCATTTCGATCTGATGTTCGCCGTAATTAGCATTGTCCCAGTAATGCTCTGGTGAGTTTTTGCCAAATTTTTCCTAAATGTCAGTGCCTACGCGTATGAAAATGGGCTGCTGCTTCTGTTCCCGGGGCCAAATGCGCTCGTTTTCACCTCCTCCTCCTCCTCCTCAATTTTATTACGTAAAATCGCTAGGTGAGGTATTTTGCGAACAAATAGAGGAAGTGGCCTAAGAAAAAAAAATATCCTGGTTACACGGGGTCATGTCCTTTCAAACGAAAAACCCGTTCGGGGCTGGCCTTTGCTTTTAAAATAAAAACTATACACATAAAAAAAAAATAATGGGGAAGAAATTAGGGGGGGATTTCACGCGTGTTTTGGCCCGTTTTGTATCCCAGACAGCGGGGTGTCTACGGGTCATTAAAATCCTTGAAATGTTATCGATTGAAATCGATGTCGGTATAATAACAGCCCTACAAAAAGTAATTTAAATCGGAAGGGTGACGTCACACGTCTTAAGGAAAATATCCCAAGCATCTGGAGAATCATTGAAGTCGATATGATAAGTAATTTAATTTTAAAGCAGGGTTCCCCCAGACCTGGAAAACCTGGAATTGTCAGGGAAATTAGAAAGACGTGGAATAGTAATATATTTTGAAAAAGCTGGGGAATTGGGCGTATTAATATTACTTTCGCTTACTTTGCTTTGGTTACTTTGCTTATCTTAGGGTGTCAACTGAAATAAGAAGTTATAAAAAAAGTGGTAATATTGGCATTATTCTCCGATTTTTAGCTGTTTGATAATTACCAATGTTCTGGCATTCGGTACCATCTAGAAATCAAAGAACAACGTGTGTTTAGTTTTTTCTAAAAAAAATTAATGGCATGGAAATGTATTTAAAATCAATGAATTGTCACTAAGCCTGTATTAGTTGGCGCCACAGTTAAGACATTGCACACTTAGTCAGTTCTGTAACTATGAAAATAGGAAGTTCTTCTTTAAATCAATAACTTTGCTTGCATTTGCATGTTATAATTTTGCATCACTGGTCAGGGAAATGTGTTCCAACAACTGGAAAAATCAGGTAGAAGTCTTCCTGACTGAAGTCTGGACTTTTAACTCAATTCCAATTATCAGAAATACTCGTTTGACTACATGCATCTCAGTTTGCTGCATGTAATTAGTTTATCCAACAGAATTTTCTTAGCTGCGTTGTTATTGTTTTTTATTGTTCTTCGCAATTAAGAGGTTGATAATCCCAATTTATTTTCCAATTTACTCGATTTTGAGACGTGCAAAAAAAACAAAAAAACTTTACACCCTCTGGATGAGAAACGAAATTCCAATCGCAGATAAAATAGCAGTAAATAGCGGAGATAAATAGGCAAAATGTTCTAATAATTAAAGAGCGGAACGTTTAATAAATAAAGGGTCTCACTTTGAGTTTAGAAACTTTACGATTTAACGGTGACACGTTTCACCTCCTTCGGACGTCAGTTTCTGAATTTTAAATTAGTTGGTTTTTATCAGATAAATCTTCTGGTTAGGGATTGAAGTTTTTGTCTTCGTCCCAGATTGATCATTCGGTCACTCGAATAAACGGAAGTAAATTTTTATAACATATAAAAAACGAGCGTTAGTTTTGTTGACAAAATTAGAAATTGAAGATGTCAGTTTCCAGGACCTCCAGCCCCAATCCCCGATGCTTTTTTTTTGGTTTCTTTCGGACGCAGGTGGCTGGCTGGCGACAAGTGGGGTCATTGACCACTTTGACCCACATGCACACCAGTTTCTCGTCCGTTGGGTGGCCCATTCCCCAGGTTGAGCCCATTTTTTTCAGTAGCTGGATGCGTACTTTCAAAAATTATCTGTCAGTTGTCTGTAATTCATTTAAAAAAATAAATTTTGTTCCTATTATTCCAATAATTGGTATAGAACCAATTAAAAGTGAAAGTGTATTGCTTCGCCTAAAAATATTTCAAAATCTCACAAAAAATGTTTATTGTAAGTGCTTTTTTTTCTTCTTCAAATCATTGATATGTGATATCAGTAAAGTCCTCAAGTTGGCCAACATTTGAAAGTTCACATAGTGAGAAATTTACTTTTAAACCCAAGAAATTTGACTTTAAACTCCAACCAAAGATCAAGATGTTGTCACGCAATATCTGTGACGCGTTTTTTTGGCATTTCTGAATCATTGCATATCCGTTGACGTTTCATTCCACATCTCATTTCACGCTGCGAAAATATATTCATCTGTTATTTATCATCCTTGATTCTTTTATGTATCTTTCAGTCATCGCTGAGCGACTTTTGTCCCTTCACTTAAAAAACAACAACATCATGACGGAGAAAAGAGGAATGAAGGCGTTGGAGGCTTGGTGCCGCAAGGTGACCAATGGCTATCGGGACGTCAAAATCAATAACATGACGACGGCGTGGAGGGACGGTCTGGCATTTTGCGCCATAATACATCATTTTCAACCGGACCTAATGTGAGTATTGTGAAAGCAAAACAGGTCGTCCAGTACGGTAATTGAATTAGTCGAGCGACCTTGCCTCTGTGCATTTTTTGAACTAATTTCCGTTGTCTGTCTGGTTTGCAGCGATTTCGACTCCCTGTCCAAGGATAACATCTTCCAAAACAATGACTTGGTTCGTAGTACTTTGTCGTGACTGCTAGCAGCTCGCGTTGCAAGCCGTCACGTTTGTCCCATTGCACTTATGCCATGAATTTGCCCAACTTATCACGGCTTCTTAATCACCTTAATCGCTAACGTTCGTTTATCGTTAAAAGGCTTTCAGTATGGCCGAGCGCTTGGGTATTCCCGCTCTGCTGGATGCCGAAGATATGGTCAGCTACAAAGTCCCGGATAAGCTAAGCATCCTAACGTACGTCTCGCAGCTCTATCAACACTTTCACGCCCTCGAACGTGAGTATCTCACTCTTTTGTTCTGCCTTTCGTCTTCGACATCTGGGGTGGAGACCAAACTTACACGAATCGTTTTATGCAATGCTAACTAACATTTTGCAGTTTCACACGAATTTACCAAAACGATTGCCAATCTTAAAATGTCCGCAGTACTGTAGTACCCTAGTTGGTGTCTCATTCACGGACACATTCGAAGGCATGCCCCGCATTTACTTTCAAGCGAGTACTCGAACATGAAGATCACTGCTATCTTCCACTGATTTGCTACTTTTTATTACCTGCCTAATTAGGCCTATGTTAATATCGTTTCATTAAAACATTTACAATGAGACATGTGCAAGAACCCACGTTAGAAGACAAAACTGATGTGAAATCAGACAGTGGGTATGCAGTCTGTACAGAAAGCGGAAAACTTTTTTTTACTAGAAATTATGGTAAAACGTTTGATTGAAACTTCCATCTGGTGATAGCTTATGCCATTAAATTGTCCGTAATTGCGACCATGAGTAAATGACTGTACGTTTTTGTCTCGTGCTTTCGTTCGTATCGTCCTAATTCGTTGTTGTTGTTTTTTTTTGCAGCACCTTCTCCGGCGAAGCGCCCACTGGAAGTCAACCACGATGCGACGGACGTTGCCGAGTCGCCCGAAAAGGTGCGTTCGCTCGTTGTTCCGATTAAAACCACCAAACAGGTCTTCTTCTTTTTTCCACATCCACGATTTTATCTTTTTTTTACGTTATTTTTTTTACACCTTACTCTTCTGGGGGGGGAGGGCCCTCCGTTCGTCTGTCCGTAGCTGCACAATGGTCCCACTCGCACTTGGTTTAATCCTCGCTAACACACGAGCAGTTTCATTTTTTGCGCGTTTGGAATTGCATTCGCTCCGCGCTTTCGTCTCATTTAAAATAAGCCTTTAGGTAATCTGGCTAATCCTCCTGCATGGACTCTGCGAGCACGTCTTTGTTGCATTTAGTGGTGGAGTAAGCGCAGGCGTAACGGTGGACGGCGCTCGTCCGTTTCTACTAAGAGTGGTTGCGGTTGCGCATTTGCTGTTGTTGCATTGGAAGTCGGTGAAATGGTCTTGGTTTACCGCTCGAAGCATGTATTGGCGTTTGGCTGCTTGCCTTGGTATTGCATCGAAGTAACGTTGTTGCCCGTGGGTTAACTTCGTTTGAGGGCTTTTTACTGTAATACTCTCGTTGATGCATGACCGATTAGTTTAACTGCATTTTAATTTCCAGTTATCGATAGATTTCGCTTTAATCAGACAAAAGAAAACAATGAAAGGATGCTCGCTCTTCCCACTTCTTTCGTAATGTCCGTCCCGTTGTCGTTCTTCCGTGTCAGACTCGGTCGTTTATAGCTGGTCTAAATGCGATGAAGGTTATGATAAGGTAGAGGGCACAAAATAAGGGCCCTCTCCTTGAAATTGCAACAAATATATCGAAACGTATTTTGCCAAGCCTTTCTTTTTTCTGAAAAGTCAGATTTCCGTAAATTTGGTTTGAAATGTCGACGATAAAATAAACCCCATTGTTGATGTTTGTCAGGAAAAAATAATAGAAACAAAGCCGCAAATACGTTACAGCAATTCCTGAAATTTGTTTATAAATTGCATGCATACCATTTTTGAGTTTTTTGTAAAACAAAAAAGCATTTTTCATCAGTATAACTGCCAGATTCCTGGTCATGAGGAGACCTCAAGTAAAAATAAATGGGGGAGGGGTGCAGACAAAATGTATCTCGCTTCCACGCATGACAATTGAAATATTTCCGGTATTATTGGTGTTAAGCGGTGGATTTCTACGGTGTTTCCATCTGTCACCATTTTCAAAACTACTGAGACTACATTATATCTTCCTCTTAACTGCTCTCCCTATCTCTTTATTTCAAATTTTCAAGACTGAGTTGGTCTAGCTCCTTCAATGTCCTCATCTTGCCTCATCTATACATCTGACTCTGGTCATCTTTAAAGCCTAACAATTCTTTTGACACGAACTCTTGAAACTATGTTGCGTCCTAATGGCTGTCCTCCAAATTTCTCTTACTAAATTCATCTCGAGGTTTAACCCTTCTAATACCGCTGGATCCGTTTTTAACGCTCTCCGTCTTTTCATTTTTCCATATATTTTTTTTCTGAAATCTGCTTACGTTTATTATTTTGGTGAGAAGCTCGAACTTTTTTTTTTTGCGCATTTTTAACCCCATTTGTTTATTTTTTGGCCTCTTCCTATCCTGTCCAACCCATTTTGTGTGCACCCAGGGTATAAATGGCCAGTCCATCACTTCAGAATTAGATCTGTTAAGTTTTTAAGAACAGGTACGTGTTTTGTTCGTTTTGTTTCCATTTAGCTTTTAACGCTCGGAAGATGCGCTATTGTGTCGCTTGTCGCACGCTTTTTGTTTTTCATTTTAAAGAATCGATATATCGCTAATGTTACTTTCAATAAGCCATGAATTTAATTCCCAAGTATTAGGTTATATTTTTCGCATGACCGTTTGCTCTTAGAGCACTCGCATTGGTTTCATTTTTTTTTTAAATAACTGTTTAAAAACTTATTTTATTGTTCGAAATGGCTGTTCAAAGTTGCCATTTCTGCTCTTCAAACACGTGACCCGACACTCGTGTTAGTGAATCGTTCGCTCTCTTTCGTTTCGTCCCGTTTAATCGGTGTTTTTTCGATTTCTTTAGCGTTCGGCCGTAGAGATTTCATCCTCATCATTCCCCACCGCATCCAAATCGCCTTCTCATCCTCGGACAGACGTGTGCCAAGCTTGTAAAAACCGCGTTTACATTTTAGAAAGACTCATTGTAGATAACAAACTGTACCATAGGACTTGCTTCAAGTGTCTTAAGTGCTCCACGGTCCTGAGTCCCGGGTCCTACGTGGAGTGCGACCAGTCGGACCAGTACGAGTGCATTCAGTGCCCGTTGCCGGATGAGAAATCGGCCAAGAGGAGGCTGAGCGAGGCCGTCCTTAAAAGGTTCTCGGACACCCCTAACGGGAAGCCCGCTGCGCCTCACTCCCAGTCCGCAACTCCTCAGAAAACCGGCCGGCAAACCTTATTCGATGATTCGCCGAAACCGTCGATAATCGCAGCGGCTGCGGCGAAGGCCCGCTCACAGTTCCACGATCAGAATCTCAACAACGTGGAAACCGAAAATCCGGTTTCTCTGGACACGGGACAGCCGATAGACGAGAAACCATCGTGTGAACCCGCAATCCAGTTTCCGCAGCAGCAAAACGGAGAGCTGAACGAAGCTTCGATCGACACAGTGTCTTCCAAAACTCACGATGATACTGCTGCCAGGAATTCCCAATCTTTAGAGACTCGCCAATCTTCCGAACACCCAAGTGCGTTACCGACCGAAGCGCTGCTGCCGGTCGTAACCTCCGTCGGCGACATCCGCGCCGAGATTTCTAGCGACGTTCAGAACAACAATGTCAAAGTGCCACCCTCGGCAAAGCCGCCTTTGCCTCCGGTTGGCCAGTCCGACACCAACGACTCGGCCGCTGCCAAACCTGCGCTCCCTCAGAAACCCGCTCTGTTGGAGAGGCCACGCTTCCTCCCCATCCACAGACCGAACCACGCAAAGGCAGTGACCGAGGACCGAGAAGCAGAACCCGTCGGTGGAAAGGCCGAGGTTGTTTGTCCGAGCGAGCCGGTTCCCGAAATCACTCTTTCCACTGCGGAGGACGAGGCACCCAAATGTGACAAGGAACTGAGTGCGACCCCTGATGCGGTTGGTGCAGCTGTGAATACGAATCCAGATGACGGTGCCGAGACCAGCAAGTTCTCGAGCGTCGGCGAGGCCAATCACAACGGGGAGAGACTCGACTCCGAAAAGGTGACAGTAGATACCGACTCGGTTTCTAAGAAATCGGATCCGTGCGGTCTAGTCGGAGCCGACCGACCCGTTCCGGTAGCGGCTCCCCGCGCCAGCAGAGCCAAGCGCCAACCAGTCCAAGTGCCTCAGAAGCAAGAATCTCGCGCGGCACCCGTGCCACCTAGGCGCTCCACGGTGCAGACTCTCAAGGACGATTCCGGCGAAATACCAACGCCCCTTAAGCCCCCGCGCCACATATCGGCTCCGGAAGAGGGCAGCCGAGGAGTGGAGACGCCACCACCGACTCGCGATGCGGATTACCCGCTGGAGTTGAATCCTTTCGGAGATGACGATGAACCCGTGAAGCCAGAGACTGGGAAGAAGGCCGAGGAAGGACCGAAAAAGAAAGTGTCTCTCAATCCGTTCGGAGATTCGGACGAAGGTGACGAAGAGGAACAGGTAGTGCCAAAAGCTCCGGAACCTGTTCAGAGGAAGTTGGTTCCGTGCTACGTGAACCCGTTCTCGAGCGATAGTGAAGAAGACAGCGAGAACAGCTCGAGGTTCTCTGTTTCGCCCGTTCCAGCGGTCCACAAGCCATCTTCCACCCATCATAGTGCTTCTCCTTCACTTCGCGCCAGCCCCGCAGAGTCGGCATCCACACTCAACTTGCGGAAGAAGCGGCCGGCGCCCAAACCGCCAGGGCTGGGAAGCGCCGGCTCTTCCCCCGGAATCACTCCAGAAACGACACCGAGGTCCAGCCAGAGGAATCCAGCGCTTCCTCCCAAAAGGATTCCGCCCGGAGGCGACGTCGACGATTCGTTCCTCACGGAAAAATCGCTCAAGGAACTGGATAACAGGAACCGCACGAAGGCCGTTCAGGAATCCGCGCCGCCCAAAACGTTGAGCCCGGATTCTCTGGAGTCGCAGTCGGAGCGAAGCGAGTCGTCCGCGCAACACGACGTGACGAGGCCCGCGAACACGTTCGCCAATTGGAAAAAGAAGAAGAGGAGGGCGCCGCCTTTGCCCACCCCACGGAGACGACAGGTGATTTTCCCTCGATATTCGGCATTCTAATAAAATCCACAATACGCCGAGACGTTTCTATCATTCTCTGCAAAATTGATGTTTACCACCAAAAGACTCGGACCCCGGAAGCTTAAGCATGCCTCTCGACGAATGATCTCCGAGCCTCATTCACATTTTAATACGGTGGTCGTAATAGCGGCGAAGCAGAACAGGTACAAAATTTGCGTTAGTATTCACACTTAAAGACGGCAAACGTAGCAGACACCGACGTCATTCAAACAGCAAAAAAAGAATCTCATTCGTTGGCTGGAGCACGGTAAACCATTTGGTGAAATCGTCGGTTAAAAATCGTAGTATGTTAACTTGATTAGGAATGCGCAGCAGCAGCAGAGCGACCGCGGAAACGGATATCTTCGTGAGAACACCTTGCTGGTGGGTTTAAAAACGCTATTACAAAACGCGTTATAGAAAATGTTTCGTGTCTGTTACGTTACGCTTTTTTTACGTCCTCCGTCTGCAAAATGTGAATGAGGCTTTAATCGATTACAGCAGTGATAGAGGAAGTGGAATTAAAGGAGTTTTTCCACCTCGGTGGCTGCGTTTAATTTAAGGTTCCCTTCACCAATTTGAACTAACCGGAAAAAAAAACCATTTCCAGCGTTAAGCATTTCGGCTGGTCGTATATCAGGCTCGTCCCGTTCGTTCGAGAGATAGCGAAAACGTTCGACTAAGACGCTAACCCGTGATTTTTCCAACGCAGGTAGCGACCATTTCGATAAAAGACATCCAGGCCGAGTTGCTCGAAATCGAGGAAAAGCATCTGGAGCTGGAATCGAGAGGAGTGCAGATCGAGAAGAGCATTCGGGAGAAATTCAACGACGGTGCGTTTTTATCAATTCATTTTCAATTCAACACCTCAGCGAGGCAATGCCGCTTGGTTAGGGGGGGGTGTAATCCATCTACCCAAAAGGTTTCAGCGTTGCGTTCTACAAAAACGTCCATGCGGGGCGAAGGATTAAACAGGACCGTTGGTGTTTTCAGAAATCGATCCGTCCGTCGAGGAGGAAGATCTCATTTTGCAGCTCTTCGACCTGGTCAACAAGAAGAACGAGCTTTTCAGGAGGCAGACGGAACTGACCTATTTGTGAGCGGTTTTGAGCAGTTTTGACACCTTCGTGGTTAAATAAAATAGCGGCCGGGATTCTGTAACGTTTCTTTTTTTCACCTCAGAAAACGCCAGCAGCGCTTGGAGGAAGAGCACGCAGACTTGGAATTTCAGATCAGGTGCTTAATGGAAAAGTCGGGTACGACTTTTAATTGTCAATTCGCAAACAATGTGGCCGCAAAAACAAAAACAAATTAAATTTGTCGGCATCGACAGGGATTGATTAGAAATGCTCTTTTAATCGGGTTAGAAATCCGGAAAGCGTTAATTAAAAGTTTAAAAAGTGTTCTAAAGTACAGCTATAGTTGAATTATCCGAGGTTCAGTTATCCGACATTCAGATTAGCCGAGAGAAATCGACCTCGGATAAGCAGTCGGATTAACAGATTTCCAAGCAGATGTGAACGTTGATCCGATTACATGCATTTAAGATGTTGACAGTGCCAACTACCCCGGATAATCTAGCTTCTGCTGCAGTTCTTAACGCGTGAAAAATAGTTGATTATTTTAACGATAACCCTGCGTCAATACCCCCATCCACCCATGCCTGGATTCTTGCGCATTTGTGTCTTCAAAACGATTTTATGTTGAAACTTTCATATTTACCTTCTTTCCCTCGTGTTCTTGCAGACGACAAAAAGACGGCGGAGGATCGTTCGCTCGAAGACCAGCTCATCGCTCGCCTGGTTGAAGTCGTGACTCAGAGGAGCGAGATCATCGAAAGCATGGAAATGGATAGGATGAGGTAGGGTGGTCGATCGACATTGCAAAACGCAAGGCCAACGCAATGCGACGCTACATTATTTTCTCACTCGCCAATAATTTTCAGGGAAGCGGAGGAAGATCAAAGTCTTCAGCAGCATCAATTGGGCTTCCAGTTATGCGGCTCCTCGAACATGGGTTCCATGAGCTCCCAGGGCTCGCTGGGCGGCAACACCTTGTCTGCGGTTTCGCCTTCCGCCATTGCTACATCTTCTGGGAAAGACAAGAAGAAGAAGAAGAAGAAAGAGAAGGACAAAGACAAGGACAAGGAAAAAAAGAAGAAATCCACGAAGACCAAGGACGAGGACAAAGACACGGACGAAACGGAAAGCAGGAAAAAGACGCCCAAAGACAAGAAGAAGAAGTGGTTTTAACTGGAGCGCGAAAGCGGTAGATTAGGTGGTGGAAATCTACGAAATCAGGCAGCGAGTGTTGTTTGCGTTTTAACTTTATGCGTAAAGTTCAGGAAATTGCGGTGAACGTTTTGCGTTTTTAGACACTTCGTCACAAACGACGGCCGTTTGGATGTTACCCACTAGGCCTTTCTTTTGTTTTCTTTGTTGATCGGCAGCAGACTATGCTTTAGTCCAAACGACCACTACAAAATGACTATAAAATAAGCTGTTCAGCAGCTGCTCAGTGGTTCCTGTGGTTCTAATATTTGAGGGTTCCACCCCACCCGCGATATATACGACTTGCTCGTACGCGCGTGGTGTTGGCTATATGTGTAGGATATAATACCTATTACGTGTACCGCATCATTTGAAGTTCTGAACTTTAACGCCATGGCACGCTATTTGAATAAAATTTAATAAATATTTTATTGAGTTACAGAATTCATAGAAATTGCAATGATCCGACACGTCCATTGAACATAGTGCCAACGATTAGAAATGCAACCAAATCAGTTCAATTCAACTCAGTACCCTATTGTCGTCATCACCAGGTGGTGGGGTCTCTCCCCCAGACGGCCAAAATCAGTCCATGATTTCATACTTGATCAGTGAAATCTTCTTGCTTTAAGCATTTGAGCGTGGCCTAATTTTTACTATTATTTCTCAACCAGTTTTTCAAAATTTTCGTCTACGGTGTTGCTTTTAAAAATGGCGAATATTTATAAAACGTTGAGGCTAAAATCACGGATTTGAAATTTCTGTAGGTGGGTTTAAATGTTGTGGTGAGGTTGGTGATTTTGTACAAAGATTTCATCCACCGAATTAGTATTCCCAGGCGATGTATTTTTTTCAAAACGTCCCATGCATTGAGTCCTCCATCTTGGTCTCAATGATTTTAACGGTAATATCTGCTGTAAACTCACTATTTCGGGTAATACAAACCTCCAAAAAATTGATGGAAATTATACCAGTCCTAACGTAAGAATTTTAAAATGTTTATTTAAATATTTGAAATTCCCGGTTTAACCTGGCCGCTAAATGCAAAGGCGCTTCTGCTTATGTCCGTCTTGCCTTCCAACTTTGGATTCGGCGTAATCAATATGGCGTCGTTAAGTCGGCTGTCAAAAGATATTAACCTACAACATTTGCGCATTGCGTCGCGACAGATAGCCGATACAAAGTTTCGTCCCCAAATAAGAAATTTTGCAATTATTCAGTCACGGATGATTTCAATATTCGAATTAGCTGGTTATCCGTTACCTTTCGTTTATTTAACACGAAGAAATGTGAGCGTCGGAGTGTCGCATTCTAGCGCTTAAAATCGCGACACTCAAAAAATTCTTCGGAGGTCAAGATGGCGGCCGCGAGTCTGGGCGACGCCGGACTTCCGTTGTGAAATACCGGTGAATCACCTGTGCGGGTTTCTCGGAATGTCTACGTGACCGTTTTGTTTGTTTTTAGTTGGATTTTAACCAACATGGCAGTCGGCGACGATGTCTTCACTTACAACAATTTCGTTTACGCCACTTCGGGCGCTATCGTGCGTGTATTATTACGATAATTATTTGCGAAATATGTCAATTATCACAATGGAGATGTAGAACCGGAGAACGTTCGATTCCCGTAATAATTGCAGTTCATGAGATTTTGATATATTTTTTTTTTAATTAAAGGGAAGCGTCTTGGCAATGCTCGTCTTTTACCCTCTGGATACGGTGAGGACTATTTTACAGGGTAAGCTCGTTTTCAATTAATTGATTCTTAAAAATATGGTTTCGAAAGGCGCGGTTCCTGTGTTGCAACATTCCGTAGGGGCGATCCATAAATCGCGTCTGTTTTAATAAATGGGGGCCATCCATAAACGAAATTACTTTTTTATTTAAAAAAACCCAAAAAAGTAATAATAATTCTACGTTGAATGTAATGAGAGGGGGATTGTTTTTGGTGGAATTCAAATTTTATTTCTTGGCAGTTGAAGACAAGCGCGAATCGCGCAATTCCTACCGGATGATTCGGGAAATCATAAGGAACGAAGGCGGGTGAGTATGTTTTGGGCAATTGTTGTTAAAGTTTTTGAAAAAAAATCAGTTTAATTTTATAAATAGGGTTGCAAGTTTTGAATTTTTGTTCGGGATAATATCGATAAGTTGCGCGACATTTCAATTCCTTCGATAACTTGTTTTTTTTGTTTTTCAACTACTTAATTTTGATTTCTGGAAAGTCACTGGTTTTACATTAAAGTACAGAGTCCATGCGCACCTGGAAAAACTGACAAATTTTCAGTGTTGCTCTAAAGTCAGGGAAATCGCTTACGTGTGGCACTTCCAAATAAATGCAATTGCGCAGAATTTTATCGGAGAAAAAAATATGAAAATTAGTTTATTACTAAGTATTTCTTTTGGTGATTTTTTTGGAATTTATTTTTTTAAATGTAAGGGAAGTTTACTCGGGTTGATCAGGAAAATGGTTATGTAAATATCAACACAAAGTCTGAGACACCGTGTTATAGCGAATTCTTAACTGATTCCTCATCGTCTTTTTTATTTCAGAAAGCGCCTTTACCGCGGTTTGCGCCCCGTCCTCACCACCATCTGGATCTCCAATTTCGTGTACTTTTACGTCTACCATTGCTTGAAATCCACTCTCGGCGACATCTATGGACGAGAGAGCGGTGGAATGAGGGACCTGTTCACCGCTTTGATCGCGGGTTTGTTTTTACTGCGCCTGCTTTGAGACTGAAATATTTTAACGTACGTTTAACAATGAATGGTGATTTATGCAGGCAGTACCACCTGTTTGATGACCACTCCGCTTTGGGTGGTGGCCACTCGGATGAAGTTTCAAGGATCCACGATGAAGGCCTCTTGGCACGACACGGAACAGGTGAAGGGTCAGCGATTCGAAGGGTTAATAGGTGAGTCGTTTTCCTTTCCTACGATTGTCTTAAAAAACAAACCTCAAAATCATTTTTATTTATTTAAAAAGCAATTAATAATGTGCAATATTCTGATAAAATTGTACCTCGCTATGCGGTTGCGCTTTATATGGCATTTTGCAATGAATTAAATTTTTGCCTTTTGGCTATTTGGAATTATGGTGACAATGTTTTGATATTTATGTCCTAAAAACCTGAAACCTAATTTGAAACACGTTTGTTGGCAAGACAGAATAATTGCTTATTACTAAAGATTTGCTTAAAGTATGTAACTTAATATTACTTTTAAGACTAAAAGAAAAGTGCTCACCTTAAATGATTACAGCGATAATTTAAGTCAGACTTATTAGAAATGAAATGCAAATTAAAAATGAATCTACGCTTAACAACTTAAATGATTTTCTAAATGTTCATGGTAGTCATTTCAGGTGAACGTGTTTTTTTTTTTTTT
The DNA here is from genome assembly GCA_034700785.1 of Rossiulus vilnensis. NCBI lineage: Eukaryota > Metazoa > Arthropoda > Diplopoda > Julida > Julidae > Rossiulus > Rossiulus vilnensis. The sequence goes on along the minus strand of JAQIXS010001926.1, from coordinate 4,169 downwards.
TTTTTTTTTGTATATATATAATTTGAAAATGCCACGTTTACTTTTGATGGCAGAACTTTATAAAAAAACGTTTTGTAACATGACTTGCTATATAACATTTTGCTTTACAGCCAACTTGCCTAGAACTATAAAGTTCATAAAGCGAGATATTAATGTGCTTGTAAAAAAAAATGCAATAAGCGCGATAATTATTTGGTTTTTTGACTCTGAAGATGAATTAAAAACATTTTTTTAAAACTGATAACCTTGTTCAAACTGAGCTTAAAACATTATATGATAACTGCAAAAACGTTTATGTTAAAAAAACGCAATTCTGTCATAAAAATTCCGCGGAAAACCTGCTTTAAAATTAAAACTTTGAACGTTTATTAATGCATATTTTGCCTGTGGAGTGCAATGCTTTATTGAAATATATGAATTCTATACTTTAAATAAATTCTTCACAATACTCGAGATCATCATCGAACAAATTCTCCCGATGGTATTTTTATTAAAGCTATCTTTGCAGCTATAATTCTTTTCACACGATTTGAATTTTTTTTCCTCCTCCCCCTGTAGATGGTTTGCTTCAGGTGGCCAGGCTAGAGGGTGTTTCGTCTTTATGGAATGGCACCCTAACCTCTCTTCTTCTCGTCTTGAATCCTGGAATTCAGTTCATGGTTTACGAGTTTCAAAAGCGGCATTCGCAAGACTTCTGGAACTCCACTGTAAGTGACGCCCTGCAAACGCATCTGAGAGTGAAAACATTTTTCATAAATCAACCACTAATTAGTATGAAAAAATATTAATGCAGTTAAAAGTGCTTTTTATCGTAACGATCTTCCGCTCTAGAAACGATAATAATACCGCGCATTATTTCCCGGCGCGAAAGCAAAAGTGTGGTTGTGTGTATTTTTTTGAAAAGTTTTAATCAAGTTTTGACTAGAGCAGCGTTTATGTCGTAGATAGGTCTATCACGTTTTCATCAGATTCTATTTTTTTTTTTTAAATAAAAGGACCTGAGTGGTTTCGTCTACTTCCTGATGGGCGCAATTGCCAAAACAGCGGCCACCTTCGCCACGTATCCTCTCCAAGTGATTCAGTCGAGATTCAGGGTAATCATTTCGCAACGAACACTCTTTTTTTAACGGAGTCTTCTGACGAAATCTTCCAATCGCCAAAACGCTGACACTTTTTCTTCAATTTTTTTTTCAGTACAAGGCGAAGCACGAAGTTCACAGCAATGCGGCCGTGCGCGCTTTTCGGACGCTGGGAGACATTTTTGCGTGAGTAGTGCCACGACTCGGCTCAAGTTGGGCTATCGGAGTATTTTTTAAGAGCTTGGTCTGCAAACCTTCCTGGGTGGTTACCCAGACGTCATTCTTGTAATGATGTTAACTAACAAAATCAAATTAGATTCATTTATTTAAGGAGCCTAAAGAGGACTCCGAAGCACGTGGCAGCGCCGCTACGGTTAACAATGTCTTCGTAATGCAAAAAAAGGCGAATTTTTTTGTACCCTTAGGTCCCAGGGAGTGAGTGGCTTGTACAAAGGCCTGGAGGCGAAACTCTTGCAGACCATTATGACGGCCGCCCTCATGTTCTTGTGCTACGAGAAGATCTCCTCCTTCGTGTTCAGTTTGATGGCTGCGGATCACCACGCGTCCGGCGTCGATCAGAGGCGGTGACCCTCTGATCGAGACTGGCTAACGAGCGTTATTTTAATGTATTTTTAAATTGTTTTTTAAGTTTTTTTTGGTAAATATGCCATCGGTGTATCTTCGTGTTTTTGATGCATTTTTGCGAAAATATATGCGGGAGGGGATGGAGAGATTTTTAAAAGAAATTAACTTTTCCCCAAGAATTGAAAAGAAATGGGTGGAAGTGGAGGCCTTCACGAAGATAATTGTTCGATGAAGAAAATGAACTGAATTGCATAATTGTCAATGCTGCCATGCATAATATATATAATGTATTTTTAATGTTTTCATATAACGCGTAGGTGTATTTATTTATGCCTGAACTGAAGTAAATCTACTTGTTTTGAAGCCAGACTACAGCCTACTACATTTACTTACTAAAGGCGTTGCAACCTTTTAATGGTGTGTCGATACAGTATGCATTTTGGTTCTGCTAGAGTTGCTCTAGGTAGAGCGCCCTAGCAGAAGTTTACGCTGTTTATAGATCGCTCTAGCGGCTGCAAATCGAATTTTTAAACCCAAAACAAAGTTAATTATCATCAATATATCGTGAATTTTAATCGGGGAAAAAACCCATCAGTAATATAATATATGGTCCAATGATACATTTTGTTTGAAATTGAATAAGTTTAATTCACAACTTAATGTTGTCACTGATATGCACTTCAGTGAAATTCCCTTATGTTTTGTAAACTGTCAAGGTTTAATTTAATTTAATTTAATAAAAATTTAATAATTCATAATAGATAAAATGTTGTTTAACCCACAATGCAAATTTGCTTTGCAGGGAAGACCGTTTTCAAGGGCGTTGCATTCCATTATTTCCCGAAATTTTTTTGAGTTTTTTTTTAAAAAATAAACTGTGCTGCATTTTGAATTTAAAAAAAAAACAGAACGGCGGTCCTGGTGGACGACAAATTGCACGCAAGAATAAATTACCACACACACATCCACAAACCACAAACCCCCATTAGAATCCATCGAGCAATTCACCCTTGATCAGATTCTCAACTGATATCATTATAATTTTATAATGATATCACTACATATATTCTGCTTTTTGTAACTACTGATATCAGTATGCATAAACGCCCTTGGCGGCCATATTTGGACTCGAGAATTTGAACTTGGCTTCAATTAAAGCCCATCATGCATTCCTCGAATTCCAAATGTCCAAAATGTTAAATTTCAGTCACTTCATGCCCTGTCCTTAACTGAAAAACACACGTCGTGCAGAGAGCATCAGCCGTTGAATAAGCTGCGTTTACTTTTGGTAAGCAATATTCAGTTGTTTTCAGTTCAACATCAGAACGAAATCTTCCAGCGTGTTTAGTGTAAAATTCATGTCTTTCCCTTTTTTTAAAAATTTGAGAAGTTTTAGCGAAATGTAGACCGTGTGTATTGAAGTTCTTTTCCCCACATTCAAATGACCTTGAACTTTTTTTGAGACCCAACATGCGAAAATTTCCCGCAAATTACACCGCACATTTTTTTATCATTCGAAAACTTGTTATAATAGCTGAATTTTTTTCCCCTGAATAAATAAATTAATGATCTGATGTGGATTTTATAAAAAATTTAATTAAAATGAACAAAAAATCGTTGAAACGTCCAAATAAGGTTAATTATTTAATTATTTTATTATTAAAATTAATCTAAAAAAGGGACATTTTTAAATACCAAAAATTAATTCTACAATAAGGGAAAAATAAATTTTGGAAATTTATGCAAAGTGATTTTCTTGCATGATGTTCATTTTTTTAAACCTCCACCATTTTGCTTCAAATAATTTTTACAACAGCTGAATTTAGTTTTTCCTTACAAAAAAATTATTATTTGAAAATTGTTCTGTTCCTTTCATAACAATTAATTCTACGATTTATTCTATGGTTTATTGATTAAATGAGTATTAAATTTAATAAATTTTAATAAAAAATTGTTCGAAATTTCAATGGGTGAATCCCCCCAAAACTGCATGCAAGCGAATGAACAAATGCTTTTGTTACATTTTTTTCCAAACAGTACGGATCGAGACAACGTGGCATATCGCAGTCCTACCGGCATCCGCTGACCACTGTCGACTTCTCGGGCAGGTAAGGCATTCATCTTCATTCGCAATGTTTTTTGCAGATAAAAATTTAACTTTTATACAGAATTTTCACAACTTATTTATTTTGTTTTTGTTTCCTCCAAAAGATCGATGAAGAAACGAAGACCAAAAAGACCATCGCAAGGCGTCATCATCGGACATCTAGGGTTTTCCTGATAGGTTTCTGTACAGGGCACTTACACCCTTTAGGGGTTTTAAGTTGCAGAAGCACTTCCACTCGTTGGAAGGCTTCTGTCATGGTCAATGCCAAGAGGCATTTATAAAAGCTGAAAACACATCGGCTTTCTTTTCCAGTGAACTACGGTTTCATTTTCCACATCCATGCCGGCTGACATGATGTGGCTTCCACTCGTTGGAAGGTCTGTTGGATGACAATGGAC